>CM060965.1:33817310-33942310 GCA_030765045.1 Tenodera sinensis | reverse complement strand
TTTTAAGTACTATTTAACCGTGCCTCAAACCCTGTAAGAACTGATAACACGTGCTAACGGACTTACGAGTAGCTCTCGTACCAGGGGACAGGGACCCCACATCTCCAGGGTCTAGCGTCGGGAGCTTCCTTTTATAGAAGCTGGTGTAGTAGTTACTTGCCCTCATCCCTCAGCTGCCGATGGTACCTCCCCATCCCGGCACCAAGGGTCTCTACTTCTGAAGCTACGCCCCCCCCCCCTCCTCCTCTTGTAAGCAACTCCGCTGGGAAACGCTACAATATATTACTAAAATGTTTCATTCAGTGTGCTACGAGTAGAATCACTCCTTCTGTGAATATACTATACAAGTGGGTGCGCTCTGAAAGCCCAATGTCAACCTGTTGTTTGCTCAACGCTTTACTCTTTGCCAACATCAAAGGGTTTCATATCCCTCTCATATTTATTAGTCCCAGCGGCGTTACTTCTACAACCCTGCGGCAGACCTTCAGCTTTTCCCGAGCATAAATTATGTAGCAAACACAATTAAATATTGTTTCTAATTTTCCTGAAAATATTGCTAATAATATAATTTCAAGCATTCTAATTCCTAACTGGCCACATTTTACACATGTTCATATATGTACCTACTCACCCATTTCTAACGCGCTATTGAATTGTAAAATAAGAAAGTTGGCCCTCATACAATATGAAAAGCTTATTTGATTACCTTCAGATAATTTCTGGTCGGAATACCAACAGAAACCAAGCAAAATTAACATACAGTGGGCAGGTTCATTTTATGTATTTGTATCTAGACGTTGCAGGCCGTTGGCTTGACTTGAATTCGTTTAACATTGAGAACGATGGAAGAGATTGTGTTGGGGTATCATGAGTGGATCGCCAGTAAGAGTGACTGAAGACGCATGCGCCCAATCGTGATCGCAGTGGCAACATTTGTGAACGGAACTTACCTTATAGATATCACCCGTGTTATTGATTTACGACCACAATGAGGTCAACCAGACTAGACATTCTTACGTACTTTGTAAAATAACAAATTAGCATTTTGTTTGCAGTCGCTTTCTTCATCTACCTTACAAACTCTTGTTTTTCCCTTGGTCTCCTCTGAAATTATCAAACCACCTATTATGTACTCATACATTCACACACATTCAAAATAATGAAGCTATCGGTATAACTAATTTCAGTAAAATATTGTGAATTTCTGCTCAGGAAAAAGGAAACGTCCTATGAAAGCAACACAATAAGAGCTTTAAGGGAAATCAAGCAACACACACAGCAAAGCTTATCCTTATTAGAAAATGAACACATTCGAAACACAATACGTGAATAACACGATATAAATATATTAAAATAATCAACATATAGCTCCCCTAGATATCAATGTATAATTTAAATCTTCAGTCGCCCTAATAACTTCCAATCTGCTTGAAATTTTCAGTTAAATTATTTTATTGAAAACACAAACAAATCGAAGGGTGTTTTGTGCCTGTATTCTCAAAAAACAACTCGAATTTTTTCTTTAAAAGCAGATTAAATATTTTTCATAAAAATAATTCTTAGTTTTGAAGAAAGGATATTTAAAAATGTATTTCATAATTTATATTTTAAAAATGTGTATTAAAGTATTGCAAAACATTTTCCTGGAACCAAACGTGTAAGAGATACTGAACTAAAATTAAAGTTACCTATATTCACACACATGAGATAAAATAGTGACGTACATTTCAATTAAACTGCTTAAAGATCTTGAAATTTAGCACTTTCAGAGAAAGATCTCTAAACAAAAGCTATTTTCACAATAATTGCTTACAAAAATTTGACTTAAAATACTTCCAAATTTTTTTAATATGATATGACACCTATAAACGATGCAGTCTTCCATGTAAACATTCTTCCAAATACCATGTTTTAAGAAAAACCGATAGCGAGAGTATCTATAAAATTGGTTTTAGCTTTATATTCAAGAAACATAAAGAATTAAGATATACGGTAAAAAGAAATATGGAAAAATGGGATAATGAGTAAGAAATAATAACAAAAAATGTGATATGTTGCACTCACGTGACTTGCTCTACTCTTGTATTAACCATTCTTACAAACTCTTATTCTTGTATCTTCTTCGTGTTAGTTGAGATAAACATTTGCAGAAATTATCTTATTTACAGTAGGCTTTGAGCGATAGTCAAATCTTTTAAAGCTTTCAAATTCCGTTCTTTTTGCAGGGTTAACATATAAATAAATGAATAGCAATGTTCCATTTGACAGAAGTATAAGTCCTGCAAAACTTGCACAAATACGAGTAATATCTCCGAAATGGTTCACCCTACAAAAAAAAAAATTGGTACATAAATGTGTGTTTTAGCAAGATCTACAATTGTTCTATAGTAAGATTTAGTCTATCTCTTACGGTTTACCAGTTATGCAAAAGTCATCCAGAGTAAATAGGCCTTCGTGGGCTATAGTCAGAAACTTCAATATATACCTACATTTAATTTTTCATAAAAATATCTCAAACATATGACATTTTAATCAAAATCGTTAGAGCCATTTTCAGGAAAATCACAATTTTTGAAAAATGTTCCATGTAAGGGGTAGCTTTGGGTGGAGGAATTTTCTTCAAAACCTTTGTGTTGCATCCTTGAAAGGCATAAAACTTAAAAACCAACTTTGCTTTTAAGCGACTTTTCGTTTTTGAATTATGTTGTCCACAGATAGACACACACACACACATTTTTTCTAAAATTGCTTTTTTTATTCAGGCGGGTTCAAAACATATTAATTTCGGTGAAATCTCGGCATGGAATTTTTGGGTGGAATACAATATTTCCTCTACTTTATTAAATGTAGTAGAGAAAGTAAAAGGTACTGGCAGGGAATAAGGAAAAGAGGAATTAAACCGTAGGAGATTTTATAAGAAAAGCAAAAGAAAAGTCAAGGGCAAAGCAAAACAAAATAAAATAATATAATACAAAACTGGAAGGTAAAACAAACTAGGGAAGCTAGGAGACAAGGAGACCTCTAGAAGCCGGAAAGCCAGGGGACTAGGTGAGAGAGAAGTCAAAAGGGAGACAAGACAACCAAAACCCTTATTTGAACTTAAGGTTTAATCAAAAAACAAATATGTAAAATATACCTATCCACATATGTTGAAGAATCAGAAAATGTTAAGTTTTTCATCATAAGAAGTATTTACTAAGAGCGTAAAACGGTGTTCTAAAAAATGGAACAAATAGTTGGCTGTCCAAAATCATCCCACTTAAGTTGTTAATCCTATACAGGTGGAAGGGAAGTCATTATATTCCTTCTAATATGTGCTTCATAGAAGCATTTCAATCAAAAAAGTCGAATGGCATTTTGTTCTTTGATCGGCCGATTTCTAAAAAATAAAGTTTTTGATCCAAAATGGATGCGTAATTCCACTTTGCATTAATTGCAAAGATAACAGTTTGTTACTTGTAAGATATGTAGAGTAACTTATTTCTGACATAGCTTCTGTAGTAATTATGTGACTTCACACAGGATTACGAAATAATTAATCAATTAAAAGACGTGAAGGAATACTCCGAGCTGCTCTCTCAGACGTAAGCTAAGTCGACAACGTTTGGTTGAGGTTGGTCAGGGAATTGATCTGGTTTGTGTATGTAAACAGATCGGGCATTTTGCCTTCGTTTAAAGTTTTGGGAGCGAGCGCTTGTGATTGGCATATACTCGCACAGTAAACACGAGAGGACAAGGCAGGGTATGTGTTTGTTTTCAAGACGCACCTTTACGCTGTTTGTTTATGTACTGAGCTAGAGAAAGTGACCACCCACACAATCTGCAGTGTTGCCAGCTTGGTTTCGACAAAACTAAAATACCTCCGTAGGAAATGGTCAGAGACAAATTCGTAAGATACAAAATGCGAGATCTATCGCTGGATTAAATTAATGTAATGACTTCCCTTCCACCCGGTATAAAGAATAAGTTGAGGCTTCCAAATAGCTGTGTTATGTATATTCATTGCAGCTCATTCTTAATATCATAAAGTGTCTTGGGTGCACAAGTTAGTTTTTAAAAACATTTCTGGCGTTCGCAACTTTTCGCGTAGCTTCAGTGCCCCTCCGTGGACAACAAATGAGTCATGTCTGGAACAGACACACTATACCAGATATACGTACTTGTTGAAAACTGCAAGTTACGTGGTAGCTACTCGTGGAGTCGTTCTCTGCCGTTAAGGTAGCCTGGCGTTCCAGACATGACCCATTTGTTGTTTGTCCACGGGTGTACATATTTAACAGCATCAAGCAAGGCTACCTGAACTTGTTTATAAAATAAATTCCAGCATGCATGTATGTTCGTTTGTTACTTTGTATGGCCACAGATTATCGTGTTTACACTCGTTTTTATGATATGCGGCGAGGTGTAAAACACGTTAACGTGTGTGCTATTTTTATCTGGAACGGGATACGCTGCTACATTAATACGAGGTAACGCGAGCAGTGTTGCAGAAGCCGTGTGGGCGGCATAGGGCAACGCCTACACCCTATACAACATAGACTGTCCCGCCAAGCGTGCGGCAAATGTTCTCTCAAGATGGAATAAATGGACTTACCTGTTGGAAACAGATGCCACGCCCATTCACTGTTTTTATATGAATCTTTAAGGGAATGCTCCATTGAAATGTTGATAAAACCTTCATAAAATGACAGCTTTCCATTTTTCCATTAACAGAAACCTAACCTTTTAGATTCATAATTAATTTGTGGTTTGTACCGTCACATTAAAATTCCCATCAACGTAATTAAAACTGACACTGCATTTTGGACAAAATTTCCATGCAATGAAGTTTTCAAAAGTTCATAAAGGCCTTTAACGTTGTAGAATCAGAATTAAATTGCGGTTTAGTGTTTCTGTACTTCATGGAGATGCCTAAAGGCACCATTTAAACTGACATGTATAGCATATGTGCAATTGGCGCGCGCAGTTTTAAACCTTGATTTTCTCGTTATCTTGCTTTCTTACGCTTTTGCCTCTTTAAAATTATTTCTACTTTCCATTCAGACTTTTAGTGTACGGTTTATGAAGGTTCTAGATAATTGATGTCAATTAAAGTCCTAGATTTAGGTTCTTAATAATTTAATACAGATTGATGCTTAAAGAATTCAAAATATATGAAATTATTGTTCTCCCCTTGGAAAGGTATTATATTACACACAAATTATGTTATGTTGCATATAATTGCATTAGGAGAATAATTACAAATTAAGCAGTTTAAGCTTTACAAAAGTCCATCCTCGGAGTATTTCCCATGACTTGATTTTCATGCTCTGAAAAGCATTATCTTAGAAATTTAGGAAGATAAGATTATGAAAATTAAAGTTGTACTTTAATTATTTTGCACATATTTGAGATAAAGTCTCATATACATCGCCTGAAAGTTGAAAAAATTTGCAATTATAGTACTTTAAATAGTAAGTATTCTAGAAAGCTGATAGGGAATGCATAACTTCATTCTCTTTATCTGATAAATATTTTCCAGCGTTTTTCATCGTTAGTGCCATTTTCAAGAAAATCAAAATTTTCGATAAATGTTCTATGTGAAGGGTAGTTTAGGGTGGGGCTATTTTTTCAAAATCTTCGTGTCGCATCCTTGAAAAAACAAACTTAAATACCAAGTTTAGTTTTTAACCGACTTTTCGTTTTTGAGTTATGCTGTCCACAGATATATATATATATATATATATATATATATATATATCTTTTTCTAAAAAATGCTTTTATAAGCTATGTCCATTTTAACTAGAGTTTTTAAGCATGAAATATATGTTATAGTGTTTATTGGTTCAATGGCTATATACGAAATGCCGGGCTACAGCAAATAAGGTTTTTTTTCGATCCTAAAAGAAATCTCCTAATTTTATTCAAATAACGGTTAGCTGAATGTACAATAAATCAATTCAAAGGCAATACATTGTTCCTCAATCCAGAGGTTTTGGGTTCAATTTCTGGCTGAAGTGACGGAATTTTTCTTAGAATTTTTCTTGGAATCTTTCCCTATCGTTCATAGAGTCTAGAAGTATGCGTGTGAGTGTGTTTATCTTAAAAAATGTTAACTAGCCACTTAAATCAAAGCCTCCGATACTAGCGTAGAAGTTAAAGGAGCTATATAAATGAAACAATAAAAATAAAAATAGAAAAGAGAAAAATATGCGTTTCACGTATCGCAGTATTTACTATGATCAGATGAGGTCAGGAATGCCCGAAACAGCGAGAAAGAATACAGCAAATGTAATGAGACAAAGAAAATATATGTATATGTATTCGTGTTCTGGGTTTTGAGGAGACTCACTTAAGGAAAGGGAAATAAAAAGAAAGAAAAGGAACGGTATACCATGGATCAAAACGTGTATTGATGCAGCTAAACATCTGAACCAATGCAAAGAGTATTTGACTTCCAGAGTGCCAAACCAACCCTTTGCTAATTCTCAAAGGAAACTAGAATCGATCTTTGTGGACTGACGGTAAAAAAAGTTATGAGAGTTGTGCCACGTGTTATACATACATACTACATGGCGAGTTAGCCTAACGTGAGTAGAGGTTTCCAAAACTCCTGTTATGCAGGCAACTTCATCGCTGTAGCTGTAAAGCGGGACGGTCTACTCTAAGGCGAAAGGTGAGCTGTAGAGATCCCAAGGCAGTCGACTCTCCCAGAACGTGCGTCGCCATCTAACTTTTGAGAGGCTGCGAAAAGTTAAGCGAGCAGCGAAGAGGAATTTGCAATATCATGCGCTAAGGTTCAGTTTTGACCTGGGTTATTCCCATACATTGTGTATTAAAACTTGGCACGGAGGAGATGCTAGTCCACTCCGCCCCATTTGAGCCAAAGGCGAGCTAGAACCAAATGTGAGAAGAATTTATGGTACCATCTGTCTCGGCCTCACTTAACTAAAACGCTAGTTATAATGGAAAATAGGATTACTTTACCATACTTCTACAAGTAATCGTTCTGAAATTTACTCTAGTTTAAGGAGAAAAGATCTGTAATAAATATCCACGAATGAATAAAAATGAATAAAACTGCAACCAAAGATGCTGGTAATTCTCGATTTTGGATAACTTGGTGCAAAATGGTCTACCTTGAAACTAAAACCGAGCTGGATGGCTCGTCGTGAGAGAACTGTATGTGACACAGACATTTTGGGGCATTTAACATCATGTCGGAGTTGTAGTGAGATGTGATTTGTTAGACAGAGAGAACTTAACGACAGAAAAGTGTGTGTCAAAGTAAGGAGAGGACAGAACAGCCCTGAGTTGTAAGGTTACGAAGAACTGCAGATTGTGTTAAATGTAAAACAATGTATATTGTGCTTCAGTTTTAGAAGAAAAATGAGGTGGCACAAAAAGTAACTGGGCGTGTTATCAATTTTGTTATATTGTAACATGCACTTCAATGAATATGTGAACATAGTGATGATATAATAATAATAATAATAATAATAATAATAATAATAATAATAATAATAATAATAATAATAATAATAATAATAATAATAATAATAATAATAATAATAATAATAATAATAATAATAATAATAATAATAATAATAATAATAATAATAATAATAATAATAATAATAATAATAATAATAATAATAATAATAATAATAATAATAATAATAATAATAATAATAATAATAATAATAATAATAATAATAATAATAATAATAATAATAATAATAATAATAATAATAATAATAATAATAATAATAATAATAATAATAATAATAATAATAATAATAATAATAATAATAATAATAATAATAATAATAATAATAATAATAATAATAATAATAATAATAATAATAATAATAATAATAATAATAATAATAATAATAATAATAATAATAATAATAATAATAATAATAATAATAATAATAATAATAATAATAATAATAATAATAATAATAATAATAATAATAATAATAATAATAATAATAATAATAATAATTAGTGCAACGTTTCAAACGAACAGCTGTAATGCTCAATAATGAAGTATAAAATATATAGTTAATTTGTAAGATGACTAAGACTAAATACAATTTTCAATAAGTTTATGCCTAGTTATTCGCACGTGCTGGCACCTAGATAGCCGACAGTCTCATTTTTGCGGCAGCACTCAACAAGTGTTCTAGCATGACCCGCGGTGGCGGGTCGGCTTACATCAATAGCTCTCAAGATATACCATATCCCTTTTATACGGGGGTAGAAATTCAACAAACTTCTATCGGATTGATTCTAGAACCTTTTCAACCTCTCTTTAGGTCTGCAGTTGGTTACTTCTGCAGCTTTTTCTGCCATTCACAGTCTCACAACGTATCCAAGAATGCGATAGCCTCCACGTTAACAGACTAATAAACCCGGAAAGTTAAGTACTAACCAGCAGTAAAATTACAAGATAGTAGCGGATACATTTTTTGCATGCCTTATTTGAATGGCAGAGTTCACTCGAAATAAGCGTCTAGAAAGTGTTCTACTTTATTTAGTTAAACTTGCGGGCAAGAAGACCTCAAAATTGTTTGTTTAAGGTGCCATAACTTAATAGCAACGTTAGCCAGTATTTTCAGAAACATACAGAAATGTACTAAGAGAGTCTGTAACGACAAAGTGAATCTCTGCTTCTCTCCCACAACGAGGAACCACGAGCTGGAAAACAGGATTTTCATGCACGATGGCGCATCACCCCTGCAAAAGAATTAATTAGAGATATCTTACAACATCGTGTCATCAGCAGACACTTTCTAACATCTGGCATCCAGCCACCCAGCCAGTCAGCCTCTCAACTGCATTTAGCAAATTAACATCACTATTAGCCAAAACTGCTTTTGCACACTACTGTAGAATGTAACAAAGTTATGTTATTTACTAGAACAGACAGGAACATGCATTTTCACTCTATAAGTCTAGTGTTCACTATAAAATTGAATCATAAAATATAAATTAACATTTCTGAAAATGTGGAGATGATTTTATCTAAACTGAACATTTCGCAAATAGTTATGTTAATGAGTTATGTTTTGTTGCTTACTGGTTTATTCTTAGACCAATTTGCTTTTCCTTGTAGCATAAGAGTTTACTCTTATATGGGACTAGTACTTCCAGGGAGTGTTTACTAATTAGAGCTATATCCGTTTATGATAAATCAACAACGCCAAAGTCGGTCTAAGTGGTTCAGTAAGTTGAACCGATCCCTAAGTCGCGGGATCAAACCCAGTCTACATCCACAATTTTTAATTGTGTCTAAAAGCGATAGACCCCGTTAGTCAGTGGATTTACTGGCACGTAAAATAATTCCTAAGGAACAAAATTCCGGTACATCGGCGGCGCTGACAATTGACAGCATCATTAGCAAGTATACGTGTGTGTGTGTGTGTGTGTGTGTGTGTGTGTGTGTGTGTGTGTGTGTGTGGTGTTGTGGTGTGTGTGGTGTGTGTGTGTGTGTGTGCGCGTGCGTGCGTGCGTGTGTGTGTGTTTGTGTGTGTGTAACGTTGCCAAATGCCGACGTGTAAACTTTCAAATTGCGCCAGGAATGCGTCGTTCCTTTAGAAAAGAGAATTCATCCCTTTGTTATTATACCAACTGGACTTTGTTTATCAGTTTCTCAGATTACCTCAAAATTCTGTTATTTGGCGAGAGATTTTCACGAAGTACAGGGAAGGAAATGACGTCAGTTAACAAATTTGTTTATTCCTATTAAACTGTAGAAGAGTTTGAATGTATATTTAAATTCATAATACAATGTCCAAGATTTTTTCTATTGTTTATTGCAGCGATTTTTATCAGACTACCAACGTCTTTGTTAAATATTTTCCGTTTCTTAAGTCACTTTGTGTGCATAGGAAAGCTAATTAAAAAAGAGGGAAATATCTGTTGAACTGCTCGTTCAATTCGTTTCACTAACATAGATCCTAAATTATTTTACGCGTTCTGATTGACACAAAAACCTTTTTCTAAAAATGCTGATTTCAGATTCAGTGGGTTCCAAAACATGTATTTCCAGCGAAATATGTATATCGAATTCTGGGTGGAATATGTTTCTCTTACTTAAGTACATAGCAGAGAAAGTAACAAATGGCTTACCTGCGCTGCCTTAGATTAAAATGCCTTTATTTAACTAAGCTTTAGAATAAGCAAATGTGATAATGAGTCAAGCGGTATTGACATTAATGCAAGAACATATATTAAAGTAAACTCATGAATTTAATTCGTTGTAGTCCTTGTCAGGGCAACCGGTTCCATATTTACCTCTGCAAGCACTAACTGGGGAGTAAAAGCTGAGGCCATCTTTTCTTAAAAACCTTTGGATTATGAGGGTATTATTGTTTAATCATATGTACCAATGGTATGATATCATTTTTTTAAAATTTGATATTATTATTATTATTATTATTATTATTATTATTATTATTATTATTATTATTATTATTATTATTATTATTATTATTATTATTATTATTATTATTATTATTATTATTATTATTATTATTATTATTATTATTATTATTATTATTGCTGTCATCAAACATAGAAAGATACATAAATTGTTAGGAGAGAACCCAGAGTTAATAAATACGAGAGAATAAAATAAAAGTCAAACAAGTAACTTGATTCGTATATTGATTTATTAATAAAAATCTTCAAGAAAATTCCAACCCGCATTAAAATCTGCTGGAGTTTGAACATAGGCTAGCTGTTGCAATAGCTGTATACAGTTTGAGAGAGTGTGAATTGCACAAGTTTAGGATTCTTGTACTAAATTTACTGACAGTGTCGTCATTTTATAGTTAATTATTTAGTTCTAACGTTGAATTTCAAGGTGTGCTTTTATTTCTGTCCATTAGAGCAACAAACTCGGCATTATTTATTCTAGTATTAGCCCTGGACAGGAATTGGGATGTTTGCAAGTCCTCTTATAAACTGCGGGTTTATAAATTCCTGTGAAACAACAATGGGATGACTGTTATAACTGAATTATTTTTGCCTTTAAATGTTTATTCAAAATTTTGAAACACTGGGAAAACTGAATAAAATAATGCACATTGTCTTTATCTTTAATAGAGATTAGAGTATTAATATGGCGAATATTTTAAAATAAAAATGGCATTTTATCCATTGTTACTAGAATACAGATGCCGCTGTATGATTAGGAATATGTTCGTCAGAAAATCGTCGAGATTGCATCTGCAGGAAGGAAGTCACGTTTGTTTCCTAATATGGTATTCCACACGGCATTTCCTGCTCTTCCTACAGGAAGTCATTATCCCACAGTATGTCTCATTAAGGATGGCACACGTAAGCTCGGCAGTGTAACGATTTAATCCCAGGACATACCGTTATGAGCCGTAGGGACTAATTTGGTGCATCGTCTGTCCTCTATCCCTACATCGGGATGATGCGTCACAACAAAGGAACAGCCTACATCCCTTGGAGTTACACCTAGTAAACACCACACTTACCGCAGTTCAACTGGAAGTTACACTTTTGCAAAATTAATTGCAAAACAATTTTAGTCTGTAACAGACAGAGGTATACCATGGGTCATCTACATAGAAACTTCATGTTAACTTGTGCAGTTACGAAAAGACACATGCAGAATGTTAGGGGTGTAAGTGTGCAGATTTTGCATAATGGCAGATTTAAATATCACGAATAAAAAAGTCCAACAATAAATTCATCTATCGTGTAAGGTAAAGGAGATGAGTAAACATTCATTATTGAATATATTATTTGCACAATCTGGTAACTGAGTAAGCCTGAGCAGGTTAATGTTTTGTTTACCAATTGGTTTCCGCTACTCCATGCACGTGTTCACACTTAGGGCGAGTGAAGTGCAAAGTACACCAGGGTCAAAGACTAATTGTTTAATGTCGATATTCCTAACCTTCCGATTTACATACATGTCAAAGTTGGGCGATTGCTAAATATATGTTCACAAGTTCATGCTAATAGACGAACTGGAATCGTATCATTTTGTGGCTAACGACTGAATTTTGTAAGAAACGGAAAGTACACAAATAATTCATCTTTTGAAGCTTAGCCTACCTATGCTAATAACTACAAAAGTAAACGATAAAGGAGTGGTGACATGTGGACAATCAAACATTCGACCAATTTTATTTTTACTTTCTCTATTACAGTAGGGGGAAGTATTGTATTCGACCCAAAATTTCGATGCCGAGATTTCACTGGAAACATGTTTTGAGATCCCCTTAATCCAAGAAGAACATTTTAGAGAAAGGTTTTGTGTGTGTGTGTGTGTGTGTGTGTGTGTGTGTGTGTGTGTGTGTGTGCGTGCGTGCGTGCGCGCCTGTATATAGCATAACTCAAAAACGAGAAGTTGGTTGAAAACCAAACTTGGTATTTAAGTTCAATATCCTTGAAGTAGGTATGCGACACGAAGATTTTGAATAAAAATCCTCTACCCTAAACTATCCTTTAGGTGGAAAGATTTTTAAAAAATGTTGATTTTCTCAACAATGGCACCAAGAATTTTGATTAAAATATCATATGTTGAAGATATTTTTTGGCAAATTAAATGTATATTTTTAATTTTTTGGCTATAAACCATATAGCCCTGCTTAGTGTTGATGAATTTTGCATAACTGGTAAATAGTAAGAGATAGACCAAATCTTAGTATGCAAAAAATGTAGATTCGTTAAAACACAATTTATTTCAAATGATATTTTTGTGAAGTGAACGATTTCGGAGATATTTCTTGTTATTTGTTAGAATTTTGCAATATTTATAGACCGTTCTCAAATGGGAGGTCGTTATTCATTTTTTATCTCTTGGTCATGCAAAGAGAATATAATTTCAGTCATGATACAGCGACCACGCTTAAAGCCTACCGTATTCTCCTTGCATCCACAAGAAAATTAGCAAGAAGAGAATTTCTACAAATGTTTAACTCCATTAACATGAAGTAAACAGAGCAATAGGGGTTTGTAAGAATAGTTTGCGCATGAGCAGAGAAAGTCATATGAGTGCAAACATCAGATTTTTTATTTATGGAACCATGGAATCTAGAGAAAAATGGTAGAGAAACGTATGTTTCAGCTTAACACCAAGGAGTCGCCGTTAAAGTCTATGAATACCAGCTCTTCCTTCACACAGTGAAATTACCTGGATATAGTGAGGGAAACCACAAATGCCAATAGCAATTAGTTTGGTACATGAGCAATGCGAGTAACCTCACTTGCACGTAACGATCTCTAATCATAGCTGCTGAGCAAATAGCTAATTGCTTTTGGTCACAACATATCAGGGCATCAGATAGCAAATGAAGCAATTTCGCATTTTCTTGCCTTTTATATGAGCTGCCCTGCACTTTAGAGTGTTAAAATAGGCGTAAATGTTTTCTTCGCTCATGAAACTGTTGCATCCATGCATGAACAGAAAAATAGTTCTTCAAATACGGGATACCGTGATGCGCGCGACTTTCGGCTGTTGCCAAAGACTTTTTCTCAGCATAACTGTCGTCCTAACGGCATGGTTTGATTTATTTATCTACTATCATTTCAAGTAATACATCGAAGCTGGCTATTGTCATTTGCAGAAAATGTGGACATTAAAGTTGCCACCAGATAATTCATGGACATGTTTTCTAATCAGGTTCCTAAGCATTGCTTTTAGTATTTCCCCCATTAATTTATTTTCTTAAAGTCGCCAAATGCTAGAACTCCCAATTTGGTATTTAAATCTTTTGAACTCACGCACTGTATCAGTTTACAAGGTAATCCCGGGACACTGTTGTTTCAAATCCCAACTTGACTGCTAATCGCATTTTGTCGTTCACCGTTCATACACTCTTACACAAGTCAGTCTGACCATGTCAGGTAAATTATGGTGGAAATGGTCTAGATGTTTTTGAGAATGTGCTGGAAGATTTACAGACTCCGTAAGCCTAAATATTCAAAACATTAGTGTACGTGATTGTAATAGTAATGGTGAAATAACACCAATCAATGTGTGGATGTAAAAGGTCCTTAAGTAAGAATTGTATAAAAAATCCCTGCTTCTTCTTGTGGTTGGTTCAGACACCACATCACCATCTGAACCACCCCAGTCAAAACCACTGGTTATTGCCAGGCAGTTGACGCGTATCTCTTTCGACTGTGTAACTTATTTACAAGATTTACAGATAAGCAAAAGAAGCTCAAACCTGTATGATAGGAAAATAATGTATACAAACCGGAATGTAGTTTGGATAGCGGCCCAGGAGTTCGGCAAAAAGCTGGCGAAACACCGAAGGAGGGGTTGGTACCTTAGCACAGACCGAAAGCTTCAGGTTGAAGCGTGCACGCTGAAGCTGCCAGGGAGAATAGGAGGGCTTGTGCGGAAAGCACTTCTTGAAACCTTATACCACTTGGGCGGGATATAGTGGAACATATTTCGCATGTTACGGTGCGCGAAATCTGGACGCAATACAGATTTAAATGAAGGATGACCTGGGTGAGCTGCCAAATGGGCTACATAGGAGCAGAGTAGCAACGAGCGTCGGATAGACAGTGGAGGTTCACCAGACAGCCTAGAGACAGTCAACTCCACTAGTACATCTGGAGGAATAATAATTAATTTATTATAGTTAATATTTTGATTTGTCTGAATAAAATAAGAACACAAAATTATTTTCAGTTCTTAGTTTGTATCTCGGGTTGTATTGGAGTGAGATTTTCGATAGAGTAACAAATATGGTTGCATATGTGCCAGGTGCCAGCAACAGAAATGATCTACATAAGTGAAACAAATTAATGGACGTTCCAAGTATTTTCCTCACGTCGTTACACAATTCTTTGCTAGTGATCCAGTTTGATAGTTGTTTAAGCTTTGAGATAGCACTCGCTGGGCCCCGCGAGTGTTTCCCAAACATTTGAAATGACAGTGTCATGATTTCCCTTGATAAGGCCACAACTGGTGACTTGTTCGCTCTCATCAGCTACAGAGCGGTTACTGCTAATTACCGAATAAATAAACCAGCGAGCAAAATCGCCTGGAGATCAATTCCGGAACTGGCATTTAGAGGTAGCAAATGTATTCGATGTGTTGAATGATACAAAGCGAATATGGAAGTCTCTTAGCAAATTCTCTAGCTCCAAGCGAATGTGATCACATCGTGTAATCCAGGCTTGAAGCGGAAGCAACGTTACACTTGATTAAACAGGGATTCGGGTAAAATGGAAATGCATGTTACTGTCATCTCCCAAGCTCACAATTCCTAGACCGCAATTCCTTGCGTTAATCAGTCAAATGTCCATATGGGAGTACGAGTACATAATGACAGAAGGCAGTATTAAACTGTTTCAATAGGGAAACAGATGTAACAGAGCTACGCGTGTCGCTAACTGACCATTCTTATACCATAATTCTTTGCAGTGCTCACGACAATTTTCTAGTTTAATTTGAACATAAATAATACCCGACCGCCTTAGTAGCGCACTGGTAGCGCTCCTACCCTTGGCGCGGAGGCCCCGGGTTCGATCCTCGGTACCGGCGTAGGGATTTTCCCTCTGAAAGGTCTGGCACAGGGTGCACTCAGCCTCGATAGATCCCCGGAGGGAATGTCTCATTAACGACTACATCATTTGTACCATATATCTAAACAATTTATATTTTCCTTTTTGTGAAGCGATTTTTTGTCTAGTTTTTCGGTCTCACTTGTGGTTTCATAATTCGTAGGTCTTCAGAGCTGATCTGTCTGTACGTCAGTCTCTTGTTAAGGAGGGAATTCCGGCACGACTGCCGATGGCATCTTGTGCGTCAGACTCCCGGAGAAAGGATGAATGAGAGTAACCTAAAGGCAGCCAGAGCGCTCCGCAGGCAGAGCTACTTTACAGTTCTTCAGCCTGAGTTCCAGGCCGCCCCATAAGGCGCGCCACTATCCAGGTCCGACTGGCGGCGACTCCCAACCAGAGCGCCTCCCCTAAGCCGAGCAGCCTATTTCCAGAGTGCATCTCCACCGCAGCGCATCCTACCGGCGACCCTGCTGACGCTTCCAACCTGGAAAGACGGGATAGAGAGAATGAAATGAAAGGGAATTATCATCCTGAGTGATCCGGGAAACCCCCGAAAAAACCCAAGATCAGGAAAACCGGCCACGGGAATCGAACCTGTGCCCGCTCGGTCACAAATCACAGAACATTCATTTTATTCCTCCTGTGAATATTGGAAGTATATGATACTATAATCAAAATCGTTAATCGTTTTTCAGAAAATGAAGACTACGATAACTTTGTCCATTAAAGAGTAATGTGAGGCGAAGCGGGATGTGGAGCTTTTCATAAAAATCTTCGTAACACATTCTGGAGCATTAAACTAAAATAACTTGATGGTCATTGACTTAGTTTTTGAGTTATACTGCACTCAGGCACACACACACACACACACACACACACACACACACACACACACACACACACACACACACACACCTGAATCTACCATTGCTAAAAACTCACGAATCACTGTTTCTCGAGATTAACATGTTCACAGAAAAACACACTTCATATTATTAATGCTTAGAAGGTGACAGCTTGTTTTATTGAAGTACTTCAAATGGTGAAAGAGATAAAAGGAACTGCGGTTCTGAAGACTGGTTGAAGTGCTTTGAAATGAAGCACGTGATCAAGTTGAATCGTTGACGACAGGTGAATTAAAGGCTGGTTTTCGCCAGAGAATGTTGCTGGACGTCTGCTAGTGTCAACGGTCCCTAGGGTACTGACTTTAGCGTGGAATGTGTAAAGGAGAACTTTGACCTTTGCAATGTGATTCCGTCCGGTTTTCGCATAAGATTTACAGCAAGCCATTAAACTTTAGCCTGAGAAGTGGACAAACTTTCGACCGGATGTGGCAAGCAAAGTTGTAACTGGCAGTCAAGTCATAAGCAACTACTACCACACTTTGTTCTTGGAATATTCCTAGTCGTCGATACCTCTAGCGTCCTTTGGTTGCTGAGTGTCCATAACCGTGGTAAGTGACACAGACAAAACTGAACTTTCACATTCTGAACCATGCCATACTTTATATAAAAATCTCATGTGTTGCACTCACATGACTTTCTCTACTCTTGTACTGTTATTACAAACATTTATTTCTCTGTCTTTATCATGTTAGTTCAGATAAATACTTACAGAAATTATCTTATTGCGTATTTTGTTCTAGGTACAAGGAGAGTGTGGGAATACAGTAAGCTTTGAGTGATAGCTCGTATAAATTTTTAAAGATGATCGCTATATGAAGGCTTTGAAATTCCGTTCTTTTTGCACGACCAAGAGATAAAAAAGTGAATAATGACCTTCCATTTGAGAAAAGTTCAAGTATTGCAAACAAATAACAAGGAATATCTTCAAAATGGTTCACTTCACAAAAAATGCGTTTGGAAATGAACTGTGTTTTAAACGAAATCTACATTTTTGTATAGAAAGATTCGAGCTATCTCTTAGGGTTTACCAGTTATGCAAAAGTCATGAAGAGTAAATAGGGCTACATAAGATACAGCGAGAAAATTCTAAATATACATTTCATTTGTCATAAAAAATATGGTCTATGACATTTTAATCAAAATCATTAACGCAATTTTTGAGAAAATTAAAATGTTCGAAAATTTTTCCATGTAAAGGACAGTTTAGGGTAGAGGATTTTTCTTCAAAATCTTCATGTCGCATCCTTGAAATATGTTAAACTTAAATACCAAGTTAAGCGACTTTTCAGTTTTGAGTTATGCTGTTCACACATACACACACACACACCTTTTTTCTAAAAATGCTTTCTTTTGGATTCAGAGGGCGTCAAAACATACATTCCCGATGAAATCTTGACATCGAATTTTTGAGTCGAATAATACTTCCCCTACTCGTAGTAGAAAATGTAAAAGTGGGAACAAGAATACATGTGTAGCATTCGGTACTCTTATAAAAAATTAATATCTCATAATAGTGAGCTAAATCTTCATATGTACACATATTTTGTAACTCTTATGATTTTTGCTTTTAAAATAATTTCAGAATTGAGAAAAAGTAGAATTTCTTCAGTAACTTCACATGAGAAATTAAACCCCCAGTATACCTGAAGAGTTCTTACTTTCACAGCTCAAGGCCATTAGTGCCAAATTGTAACTTAAAAAAAAAACTATAGTATTAGGTGCTCCGTAGTGGCTCACTCGCTCGAAATGGAACGCATTATATTCTGAGATTCAACTACATAATCTGTGCCACTTTCTGTTTGTACTACACAAACCATTTCCCTTAATTGCCAGTTTCACTCAGTTTAGCTGTTTTTTAATTAAGGGTACACAATCACAGTTTAATGTTCACTGCTAGTTATATCCGTTCTACTCGTGACGTAGGCAGTGGCGAGTTTTCAATCCAGAGTGCCTAAGGGAATTTCATGTGAAGTTTCAATAAGGCGAACTAAGCATGCTTAGACTACAACCAACACTTCCAGTTAATTCAATATGCGTAGTATTCCGCATGAAGTTAACATATGTCAGAACATGGCAAGAGAACTAATTGCTAAACAGATTAACACGAGATAAATCAATGAGCGAAAATCAGCCCAGGAAACAACGTTCGCGCCATTCTCATTATAGGAGGGCCTCATCAAAGAGTTGGAGGGAAAACTTCCAGCTGTAATGTAGGTATCAATTTACACAACAAAGTTACAAGGTGCTCCATCATCCTTCCTGTAGTGTTTGACGTGTTTACAGCCAATAGTAACTTAGGAAACAAGTTCCTGGAAGATGACCTCACGGCGGTTACTGAACTAAAGAGGAAATAACACTTGAACTAAGCAACAAAATGTACTTTATTTTTATTATGTATAGTGTAAGGATCAAGCATTTTATTCAATAAATTCTCATCTTTAAAGCACATGAAATTAATTATTACTCTTTGTATAAAATAAATAAGCCTCCTGCTGGATCTACCACCATTAAAGATCGTACGTCTATACGATCTATAGACGTTCTTTCAGTAAAAGAACAGGAAAAAGGAAAAGGAATAAGGTTTATGACATGAATGCACTTTATGAACAAGATTTTAAAAAATATATATATATATATATTGTCACCGCACCCGCCGCATCTGATTTCCTACACTGGGGAGGGGGGACCCAGCCATTCGCCTGCCTGGCCTAACGACCTGCCGCCGACAACAATAGGAGCGTACGAGACAATAGCTATTACATGGCGGTGCGGTTTCTGGACCGTTCCGCCACAGGCCGCCGACAACAATAGGAGCGTACGAGACAATAGCTATTACATGGCGGTGCGGTTTCTGGACCGTTCCGCCACAGGCACTCCCGAATATTCTATCTCCAGAACTTTCCCTCTGTTTAAGGACCTATATAAGTCGCTGCCAAGCACCGGGCAGGAGGAGAAAACAGACGTGTGCGAAGCGTTGAGGAGTCGTGCCGACTAGGAGAGAAAAAGACGTATACGAAGCGTTGAGGAGTCGTGCCGACTAACAGTTGAATCTGACAGTTCTTATTTGTGATTCGGCAGTTGTTCTGTTGCTCTGAGCATGGACAAAAGTAATCTGAGTGTAACGTTAGCACTACGCTAACTGACTAAAAGGCAATAAAGTGTGAATAGCAGTAACTGCTGTTTTCTCCATTTGTTACAGTATATATATATATATATATATATATATATATATATATATATATATATACACACACACACACACACACACACACACGCACGCGCACACGCACACATATATAAATCGATATTCCCAGGCCCAACTAGACAATGTGTTCCATGCTTATTCCACAGAATCCAAGGAAAACAGCATAGACTACATTACAATTCCCCAAAACTACCTCTACCATATTTTCAAATTGTATGCAGAAGTCTGCAATGTTTTCGTCTTGTCAAAGATAAATTTGACCTGGTAAAACTGCTAGGTACCAGAAATCTACCCAATCATTATGTTTTATCACACGGTATCTCAACATTTTAAAGAAAATCTTATCCTTTAGTTTAATTCCTCACAGAATATAAAAGTATACTACTTAGCCAATCATAAATTTGAGTAGCTGAGCTATAGAACTTGGAATACAACTACAACCCTAATTCTTATTTCACCCCTTTGCATCATTCGACCAATCTGGTGAAAACTTGGTTGAGCTGTAAGTGCGAGTAAAAACTGTACACAACTCACAACTTTCAACAACCACATGGACCCTTATTTTCAATCCTTTAACTTTAGAACCCATCTGGGCAATCCCGACTAAGAGATTTATTATATTCTAAGCCACTGACGATGCGATTATCACAGTTTCTCTCTTCCATTCCAGTGCACGGCTTTAGCAAATTCTTTATAGTCATATTTCTTCCTTATTCTGTTGTTTACTGAGAAATTAATGCTGAAAAGTGATGTAACTTTAGTGTGCTCATTTAGAACAGCGTCCTTGCAGCGTGTAGAAATTCAGCATGTTGCGCTAATTACCTTGTGCGACGCAGTTTCATGTTGCAGGTCATGTTCAGGAACTTTTTCAGACTGTTTCATCCTGTGTAATACCTCAGAGCTAATAAATAGGAATGTAATTCAACATCAGGTGATGGTAAATTCAAGTTGAAACTTGTCTCTCTGGAATGTTCGGTTTTAAAGGGAGAATGTCTGATACATTGGGCAAGGCGCCAGGATTCAGCGAGTGCAATGTCAGCAGACTAAGGGTATGGTATGGGGTATCACTTCAATATTGTCTGGAACAGAAGTTCGAGACCTGTGCTATTTTGGCAGGTTTTCAAAAAGAGCATGGCCTCCTTTAGATTCCTACTTGTTTTATGTAATAAAAAGAGCTTGTCAAAATGACGTTCAATAATTTAAGTGAACGCGTATCAGTAATAATTAGACACACATATATTCTCACGATGTAGCGGCTATGATACGACCTGTTTCTTTAGTAATTTTTAAGTTTCCACAAAAGGTGGAATTGAAAGACTGTCAATTAGAGCTAGAAATAGGAGTAGGACAAACGCAGAGGGCGGTCTTCGGCGCTTCGACCTCGGAAATCGTTTGTACCTGCGCCCCTAAGGGACGCCCCCGGGAGGAAAGGTGAGGCTTAGGCATAACTAAAAAAATGTGTTTCAGGCAAACTCGAGCAATTAGTTTGAGGACTTCAATATTGTAAACTTTATCAGTTCGTCAGTCAGCTGCCGATCCGTTTGCACCGTAATGGATTGATATTTACTGATGAAGAGTTACAATCAAATCAATTTTAGATGGTAGGAAGTTCACCGGGTCGTCTAGGCACGAATAAAACCGACATAAATAATAAAACGTCACATCGTCCCATATTGCCAGCACTAAATGCCAAACCAGCCTCGGAGTAAACCTCAAAAACAAAGGTAAAGTGCGGCATTAACAGAATAATAGTGCAAAGCCTCTGATTAAAATATCTAATTAAATGCGCGACACTTCAGGAAATCTTAAAGCTGCCATTTTGTTTTGATTCTCCCGCGATCTGTAATAACAAATGACGGAGGAAACATAATATGATCGGCTGATGGGATAAATATCCTGCAATGAAGCCGAGATTGGTTGATATTCGAGGCGTTCTTAAACGCCCTTGTCACCACACTGCTACGGTTCCCTCTGAGGAACGCCACCCTTTACGGTTGTTATATTAATTAACAAAGTAAGGCAGTGATGGGGACATTAGGACAATCTCCATAATCATAACACTAAAAACATTTGCAATGCAGAACAAGTAGAGTACAATAATGGCGGTTTGTATTCGCCACACTTCACACGTCCACTGCAATAGCCAAATTATAGCCCATAAAATGATTACATCGCATTCCCTCTCCTTTCATTTCAAGTACCAGTTAAATACCCAGTGTGTACAATGCTGCACAATTACCTCTTTCTGCAGGTTGACAATTGATTATCGTTCGGGCTCGGAAACAGAACAGTAGCAGCGTGTTTCAAAACTTTAAAAGGAAATCCCCAATCAGCACTGAGCGAGATGGATCCGCATTCGGAAGGTCATGGTTCGATTCCCGCGACCGACCTTCCTGACCCATGGGTTTTTAAAGGGTTTTTTCTGGTTGCCAAACGAATGCTGGGTAGGTTATTTTCCTCCCCGAATTTCCTCTCCCTCCATTTCACTTCACTTCACCGTTTCATTCGCTTGGTCTATTTCAGGGTAGAAAGTATCAGCGGGCGTTCTGGTGCAGCATGGTGCGATGAAATGCTCTGAGTGGCTGCGTCCCCTGTTACGGTAGCCGAGCTCCGATTTGTGTCTAAACCAAGACCCTTGAGTCACGGAGGGTCCCCTACGCTCTGCGCGAACCGGTGTACTGGCTGGTGCCAGGGAGTTTCTAGGGACCCTGCCCTCTGCTGTGCCTGCTCTCCTGTAGTCTGGCCGCCGTCTGTCTCCTCTCGCCTCACCCCTCCCGCCCGGGGACGCCCCTTCGGGGCACAGACACAAAAGATCTCTAGCATCGAAGTGCCGAAGTCTTCGTCTGCGTTTGTCCTTTCTTCTCCCTTCTTCTGCCCAAACAGTTGTTGGGAAAGCCGGTTGAGCGCTAGCTTTCTGTGTCGAAGGTTAGGGTTCGATCCTATTCAGTCACTAAGCTTGCTGTAAAAGGCAGAGTACATTCTGGTATACCAGCGATACTCATAGGACCTAGCAGTAGAAATTTTATAGTTTGTTTTCTTGTTTTATTGCTGGGAAAGGTTACATGTTATAGTTTTGTGGAATTTTTCAAAACGCGCACATTCAAATTAAATTCAATGTGGCATTTTATGCTTTTGGTCAGAGTATCCTCTCCTCGTAGATGCAAACAGAATATTCTTCAATCAATCAGTCCAATCAATCGAGGTTTCTCGTCAAAGGAGGTACTTTAGTATCCATTTTCCTACGATTTTTCTCCTCTTCTTTTTTGGGAGAGGGTTTCCTACCAGGTCTTTACATATGAAAATGTATCTATGTTGTGTATCTTATGGTATCTACCTCCGTTTGGAACCTTTTTTTTTTCCCATCGCGATTGTTTCCACTGCATCATTTAGCAAATGGTTTCTTCTCATCCATTGTGCCAATTTATTTTCATCTTGCTTATCAGTTTCATATCGTTTTTCCTTTATCCACTGTTTCTAAAACAGCTCCGCCTATATTCTGTTTCTTCGTCTTATCTCTTGATTTTCTTTATGCTCACACTTCAATGCTTCCAATCATGCACACTTCCTAGCAAGTATATGCTGCTTTTAATGTGATATTATTTTTAAAGTGATTTGTTGTGGGACTGCAGGACCCAGTTTTGGGTGAGGTATTGGTACCAACTGTCTGAAGCATGCAGTTTAATTTTCGCTTTCCGAAAGTTAAATTGTGCATGTGTGAAAAAGCCATAATTAGCTCGCGCGGACCTTCTTCAAAAATTCTCTCGGAAGCCAATACTCAAGAATGACCCCCTCCCTCCCAATAGCGTACCTCATAGAGAACTACTTTATCTGATAGTCTACAATGTTTAGATTATGGGATAGATAATATTTACATGCCTATAAAGATACTGCCCCATGGGAACTGGGATAGATCTTGTGTCAGTTACATTATCAGAACTGCCGACCCTTTAATTGCCAAAGACTAGGTGACCTTGCCTTTTAGGAAGTTGATGGCGTGACTACATAGAACACATTCAGGTCACGCCATTTCGTGTGTCTTCAGTGAATTAAATTAAGCACTCTAATGGACTCTTCTTCCTAAAGTGATAAATTTGAAACATGACAGTCCTTAGAAGGGAATGCATTTTACAGCATCAGGTAGATGGCGGGAAGTTCCCGCCCCATTTGCTCCAGAAATTTATGACCTTCTTATACTCTGACAAATGACACTGCTGGCCAAACCTCCCCAACTTAAGTAGAATTCTAAATATATTTCTACACAACTTGCTTTATCCATTAGAAATTCATATTTATCTCTTATGTCTACGTCACGTAAAAGGTTATTCATCTATTCAAGTTACATTATTTGCACCGGTCGTTAGTCTAAAAGTTGTTTCAAACCAAGCAACATGCTACCACGTAACCAACTTTCAGCTATTTATATAGAATCGACCTTTTTAGTAGCGAGTTCATGTAACAGAAGGTAATTTTTCAAAATATTGTTTCAGACGACGTAATATAACAATGTATGAAATATTACTGCTGCAACGAAAAACTCTACATAATCTAAACTGCGTATTTTAACACACTCTACATTTGTTCTAGACTGGAGTAAACTTTTGTTCGTCTATTGTGGTATAGTAAATCCTGTAAGACTAACGGGAACTTCACAAACTTTCACAGACAATTTCAAGATGTTGTGATGCCGGGTGCGGCGCAAGAAAAGGACTGCCGGGACTGTGCTACTTCACTTCACATACCAGGCCGAAGAGCAAACACAGGCGCTCAAGGTCAGGCTGCCTCGCGCGACTGCTTGTATATACGTGACTAACAGTCGAGCGACAGAATCAAAAGAGCCTTCAAGAAAGATTAGGCTACGTCATTGCCGGCGTGTTTGAACAAGTTTGCGAAAGGGCCCATGGCGTCACCTCCAGTATATAAGAAGGCGAGGAAACAGCAGAGCTAGGGAGTTAGTCATAGAAATTAGTCGGTCAGCGTGTGCGAGACAGCTGTGCGTGCGTCGTCGCGTCGTAAAGAGTTTGTCAAGTTCTTGGCTCTGGCGTGGTGTAATGTACTTGCTCCCACCTTGTGTTCAGGGCAATTGTTTATCTAGCCCGAATTCATCATACAGAATGCGTGACAGTTGAGTCCAGTAAAATTACAGCGTAAGTCTAAGGTTTCTCTCTATTTTCAAAATAAATTGTGTAATGTTTGTTGTTATGAAATGCAATTTCACTTTTTATAATTTACTCGGCAGACAGTAAAGTTATCTTATGCGTGCCTCAATACTCGACTATGTGCGTAAAACTTCGATTCGAATGAACCGAAGAAACTATAGGAGACTATAAGACAGGTTATAGAAAGCGCAGACGGTCTTAATAATTCCAGCTCGAAGAGCGACTGCCCAAAGCGATGAACGACCAATACAATCAGACAGCCCCCTGATACCCACTTTTCCTTTCAGCGCGAAACCTAAAGCGCACTTGAAACATGATAAGGAAACGAAATGAAAGTGCAATAAGAGAAGGAACATCGTGGTAGAACTGAAAATATCTGGTATTCACCTACTAACAAAGAAAAGCCACAAAAATATAAAGGTCAAAGTGGGCGGTCGATGGGAATTGAATCCGGACCTCCTGAGCCACACAAATTACGCCGGAGGTAAAAGTGCATAATAATTCTCAAGCGAATCTGTCACACCACTCATTTTCAAAGTTTTTTAACGCCAGCATTTTAACGGACTATTAATGAAATGGGTAAAGATGCTCAAATTAGTCGGGGTCCACAGAGCTTGGGGAAATATCCGGAAAAAGATTTACCCAGGTAATTCACCCGAACCGAGATTTGAACTCGCGACCTGTTAAATGTGAGGCAGACAGACTGCCCCACAGCACTCTGTGTTGGCCTAAAAGCGTTCTCAGATATTTGGCGAACACTAATATTTAATAATATTTCAAGGAGTAAAAAATTCTCTTGATCAACTAAATGTACTGCATTTGCTTGCACCTACCTTGCAAGGGATACACTGTTGTTGTAAAGAATGCTGTTTGATGTTAACAGCTCCAGTGTTCTCTGAGAAAGATCACGGCTAGCGTTTCAGTATATGAACAAGGCTTAGGCCTCTTGTGCAAGGATACTTATGTAATGGTTATTTCTGTTTACAGCTGCCAGTCCTGGAGACGTATGCTACAGCGATGCACATTGTAAGCTATGGGACTCCGACACCCACTGTGACTTCTTGATCCCCAACTTGTTCGGACGATGCCAATGTAATCCACCGATGAAACTACAAGGGAATTCGTGCAAGCGACTGGGCCAAGGAGGTAACGATGAGCCATTCGTATCCTCGGCCTCTACTTCCTGGAACGGACCTTCCACGTCTTGGAACCCTGTCAAGAAACCTACCTCCACCACCACTACTGCAGCCACCGTCCCCACCAGCACCGCAACCACTACAACCACAACAACTACAACCACCACCACCAGCACCACAACAACGGTGGGTAATCGTGTACAGTAAAGTTCACTTAAATTAATATTAGTCTTTGGAGACAGTCTATTTACGTTTCCTGGTTCGCAGAAGTTCAGTTATTCCTGGATTGTAGGATGGTGTAAATATTGAGTGTGTGTATGTGTGGATTCCAAGACGACAATGATAATGTATTGGTATTCAACATATTCTTGTTAATTAATTATAAAGTTTGTGTTGATATCATGATAGCATTATCCTCTTCTCGCTGACACACCAGCAGAGGCAGCCGTCACTCAGTTCACCGAAAACGATGGCCAAGAAGTATTCCTACTGTCATTGTTACTACTATTGTTGTTGTTGTTCTTTAAATGCAGCATATGCATAAATATACCAAATGCTAACTTTACTACTTCTGTTGCATTATTTAACAAAATACTTCGAAGAAAATAAAGTTTTGATTTCGGAATAAACTATTGGTTTACTCTGTAAATGGCGGCGCCATGACCGAGCGGTTAGAGCCTTTGCCTGCCGCCTAGGCGGCCCAGGTTCGATCCCAGGGACCCACATGTGGTATTCGTGGTGAAGCAGCATCAGGGCGGGTTTTATCCCACCGATTGCTCCATTGTCACCTTTCCAATCATCGATTTCGCCTGCATTTCATATCATCCTCTTCCTCACTATCATACCTGGTGCTTGACTGATCACCCGCTTCCAGGTCTTCACCTCTTCGGTCCATAGGTTTCTCTGCTCCCCGACAGGTGTCTGACCCTAGTCACAGACTTGTAAGTCTTAGGGGGTGTAAATAAGGGAAGGGTAAACAGGAAAAGAAAAAAGAAAAAAAATGATAACAATAATAATAATAATAATAATAATTACGACAAGCATACGATGTTACCTATAAAATGCATGTTATTAGATAAGTTGTTTTCATCGTCGTCTTCAGAATCAGTTTCTAAATTTCAAGATCTCGTTTTCAGTTTATCTATAGAATGGAATCGTCTGATTCGTACAAGTTGTCATCCAGGGAATAAGACATCATCATCATCATCATCATCATCACAAGGTAGAAGATGCTATTCTTCCAAATCGTTGGGGTTTCGTAGATCACACCTTTTAGTTGTGTTTGGGACAAATAGTAACACATTGCTTGCAATGGTAAAGCAATATTGCACAACTAACGAGAAACAACAAATGTCAGGAATATTTAACGACAGTAGGCGCGCAGGATCTGGTTGACCCATGCGACACGTAACTGACGATTAGTCATTCTTGCAGCTAAAGAAATAGATAAGGTTGTTGTTGCGGCGAACAATCGAGTGAAGTGTAATGTTAGATGTCCTAGTTAGGCAATTACGTAGTTGTGTTCGTTCGCAAGCTGTGACGTTTAAATAAACTTAGGCCTAGTGACCAATACAGAAAAACTATTTTAGAAAACAAATAAACACGTAATATGGTGTTAGACTTTTGTATTTTAGTCATCCAGTACAACTAGTTGGTAAACATCTGCGTATTTCACTTCCATGGCTAAACCTTTATCCATCATGTTGAATGTGTATGATTTGAACTGTTTCGACGTGCGAACGCTTTTAGGCTCATTCACGTGAGTAGTTATTACTGTGTTGTAAAAGTGTTAACAGATGCACAATGAATGCTCTTGGAAATCGTTTTGAAGGTGAGTAAGAGTGAAAACAATACTGCCTCATTAGCAGCGGCGCTTTGCCTGCGAGTTGTGAAACGTTAATGAATGAACGAACCCTTTGAAAAGGCTGAGAAATGTAAAATGCTTAGCGTTATTACACCACCAAATGGAACATGCCACGAATAATTAGCAAAGCTAATATCAATGTCGACACCTTTAAGAGGTGGTAAATGTGAAGAGAAGAATAATCTGCAATAGTAATTCGGCGCATTCCATGGCCCTATGCCAATATGTTCGCAAAACACATCGTGACTTATTAATATACACAGGTGTTTAAAAAAGGTTTCTGATATTGCAACAGAGGTTGGGATTGGTCAAAACTAGAGTAAATGTTCCCATTAACATATGTCCGAAAACAAATTCGTGTTGAGATATGAGCAATTTTACCCGTGTTGAGTATTCACACCAGACAATGGACTTCGTCTCTAGTGAGCACTTTACTCTCATAAACGTTTAACAGCATAATTGTTGGCAAATACCCATAAACAAAGTTCTGATGATTTGTACCATTTGTCCACTGGCAACATCTGCATGTTATATTGATATTACTACAGGAGATCCTCCATGTGCTTACCATGATGCATTCTTACACATGATTCGCTCTTCTTCTCCAGGAATCCTGAACTCCATCGAACACACTTGGCTCCTCTCCGATTTGGACACATACATTGGTCAGACGATCTTGTAACATATGCACATTGTCGCTCAGTGTGGCATACATCAATGTCTTAAATGTCCCCATAGCCAGAAATCCAATGGACTGAGCTCCGGCGAACGGAGAGGCCATGTTACTGGATCTCCTCAACCAATCCATCGTCCATTATATGTTTGGTTTAAGTATTGTCGCACGATATGTACATAAAAGGGTGTTGCCCTTTTCTTAACTGATTCTTATATTTCTTATGCATTATCCACGATACATTTTTTACTATAAATAATCACAAATTAAGCAATATGTATGTATATATTGGTATGCATCTAGACAAATTTGATCAAATGATTTCATTGTAAAGTGGAAAAGAGAGAGCCCTTTAGCATCAGCTCGTTCCAGAATAAATATGTATAAAATAAAGCAAACCTAACTGAATATCTACAAGAATGTTTTTCTTACAGTGGAGCAGCAACAAAATATCTAAGACTTACAAATAAACCAAATAAACCAAAGGTAAATATTTTTGTGTTACAGACACCACGACCACCACAAGAGACGACATACAGCACTGTTTCGCCTACACGATCACCAGTGAACGCAGTGAACGATTTACCAGTATCTTCTCATTCTACAGAAATACCAACCACGTCATCGTCGACCTCAAATGTTCCATTTACATCAGAAGTCCCAGAGTACTATACAGAAACAGAGGCAGCGGGAATGGAACCGCAGACATCTTCATCTGAAACGAAATTGCCAACTACTACTTTGTCATCGGCGTCGCCATCTACTGCAGCATCAGTCTCTCAGACCTCATGGGCACCACCGGTTTCCTCACCTGTTTTGTCAACAATCTTCCCAGACATGTCCTTCTCAGAATCTGCCCCATTAACATCTTCACCACACACACCTACATCAGAACATTCCATCTCTTCGGTGCAACCATCATCTTCATCGGAGGCACCGCTGCCATCGATATCGTCATCAGTCTCAGTAGGACACCCATTAACATCCGATACCACACATGCTCTGCCCTCAACAATAACTATACAAGATACAGCAAATGAGCACTGGCAAACCCTCTTGGAAGAAACACTGACGACGGTGTACCAAACAACGTCTCAAGAGCCCTCTACTATACAACCACTAGAAGTCGAAGAGATTGAAGAAACCGTGCCTCCCTTTGTGCCGCCTCTTTCACAACTTGCTGAGATTCTTTCCCAAGAGCCTGAGTTTTCAACGGAAGTTCCAATATACACCACTTCAGCGCAACCTCAGGATGTCTCCACTATTGGGCCATCAACTATCACCGACTCATCTCTGATATCTTCTATTGCAACTGGTGAGCATTAATTAACAGAGTAAATCAAACAGGAAGAGTCGGTAGGTAGATTCGAAGGTGCATGTACTTGATATGAATTTTTTCAGTCTGATTCAAGCTTCCATGTTGTATTCTTACAAATTAAATTTAGAAGATTTGGATCACTTCTGTGTTAATGTTATTAATTGGAATATTTCACAGTGCCCTGGATCAGAGTGCGTGGTGTGGAAGGATCTGAGGCTGGCGCAGTGTCCCTAGGACTTCCCTGTCTGAGTGACTCACAGTGCATTGCTGCTGATCCTGGATCTCGCTGCATCGGTGGCATCTGCGACTGCGCAGCGAAAAATAACAGCTTAGCAAGCTGTGGAGCTGCTAACAGAGGTTGCTACAAGGGCACATTCCAGGTCAGTACTACTTTCAAACTTCACAGCTACAAGTTACTTTAAACATAGACATAGTGTTACTTATTTCTACAACTGCCAGTGCCTCACTACCATCACAACCACTAGCACAGTCTATACCAGGCACCAGCAGGGTTTGTCCGACCGAGTCTTGCTCTGGCTCGCTGCTAGCTTAGAGCCTCAGCGCGGCTCTCAGGTTACGTCAGGTCAAATTAACCCGAAAGTATATTAATAGTGAACCAATATTCTACATTTGTAGCATAACAAAGTGCTATATAGTAATTAGAAACATATTTATTCCAATTTGTCACACAATTTATCATACTAGTTCTGCGTTACACTTGCAGCAAATACTTTTGCTCTGTTTATCTACTTATGAATTTAAGTGTCTTATACCTATATGTACAGTGACAATCGGCAAAACATAAAACAGCTGCCAAAATTCTGAATTCCAGTTATTTTTTGTTTCATTACTTGCAAAGGTTCAGGGCCGCGCCGTAGTCGAATGGCTAGACCATTCGCTTCTCACCAAAGCGGTCCGGGTTCGATCCCAGACAACAGCATGTGAGATTCGTAGTGGACGAAGCGGCACTGGGGCGGGATTCCTCCGGGTTCTCCGGTTTCCCCCGCCATCTCATTCCACCGGTGCTCCTTTGCATTCCATGTATCATCAGTGTCACCGCCTGCGGTGCCGTAGTAGTAAAAGCGGGCGTTAAACACTACAAGAATGCAAAGTTTCGTGTTAAGATATTGCAAGTCCGCAGAACGATTCAGGAGGAAGGGCCCATGTTGTAAAACGATTATGAGGGTTCCTCAAAGGAGGCGACTGAACTGCACATGCGTTGACTAAACAGACTCTACGTATGATAGAATTGTAACAAAACGAGAAAATCAGTCCAATTAGAGTAACTGCAAAACAGGAATGAACATAAGGCGGGGCTAGACGTGTCTGTTGTATCGCTGCCTAACCAGTAAGATACGCGTGACTTTAGAGTTAAACACACGCTCTGACTCACTGTGCCGAACCCTACTGCTTATTTCTTTGCGCGATCAAAAGATACTAAGTACACAGTTATTTTGTTTTCCTTATTTCAAACATCTATTTTTTTCTGAGGGTGACTGTCCAAATCGCATATTTATGCGACATTGGTTTCAAAGGTAGGTAATTTTTTTTTTTTTTTTTTTTTTTTTTTTTTTTTGAATTTACGTCCTCCAACATTGTGTCATATCGGACGAATGAATGAAATGAAATGGGTGAAATGATGCTCAAATGAGCCCGAGGTCCATGGAGCTTTAAGTTACCCGACATTCGTCTTCTCAGAGTAGGGAAAACCTCGGAAAAAAACCTAACCCAGATAACTTACCCTAAGCGAGATTCTAACTCGCGACCTCTTGAACGTGAGGTAGACACGCTAACCATCACGCTACCGAGGCGGGCTCAGAGGTAGGTAAAGATAACACGCCTGACCATTCTGGCAATTCCTTTGTACCAGCTCGTCCGATGTTATTAAGGTAAAAATATTTCTGTGTTTTCTGGCTTTCGTACTGTTCTTTATACAGAATTTGAGGATATATTAGTATTATAGCTACAGTATCTCGGAGGGTTTAACTTGTTTACGTGCAACGCGGTTTCGGTGTGACAAACACAGTCATATCTTCCATCCTTGTCGCCAGCTCGCTGGGCAACTGGCAACGCCGAGAGAGTATTAGCTAGACCTATGTTCATTCTTATTCTGTAGCTACTCTACTTTTCTATCACTTTGTTGTCTTCTAAAAATTTACCACAAATACAGCTTTCTTCTCGTCATTAACACAGTCTACAGCCTTAGGGCTATTACAACACACAAGTTTTACTTCTCCTGTCTTTCTTCAGTTCCTCTGTCTCATACCCTAATTACGACTTATTGACTCGCGGCGTTCACTGAATCTTCTTATGACACACACGTGCACAGCTGTCTCACACTCACTGACCGACTCATTTCCATAACTGAACTCTAAAACTCACTCCTCTGGCCTCCTTATATACTGGGGATGACGTCAGACGAACATTTCTCGTCTTCTACACACACGCATCGAAAATGACTCAGCTAGAAGTCTCGAGAATGTTCTCGACACCAATTTTGTTTCTGCCGCCTCGATTGCAAACAGTCACGTACACACAGCAGTTCCACGAGTCTAACCTCGGTTGTGTGCCGAGCCTGACGTCACAACATGTAAGGTTTTGTAAGAATATTGTTGAGAAAGTCATGTGAGTGTAACACATCATACTTTTTTTCTCGTCACTCATGGTGAGGCTGGTTTGGCTTGGACCTGTGCGATGTAGCAATTCAGTCGTGCAATGTTGCCTAGATATAGGTTGGTGCTTTCTGTTGATACTATCGAATAGTTTTTGTGGCTTCTCTGTGCAAGTGAAGCTGAAGTTTGTATTTTAAAAATGACCAATATAATAGCTGTGTCAATTTATTCTTGTAACCAACGTGCTTCTCTGCCCCTTGAAGCAATTTCAGCTGAACGAGCAATAAGTCTGCCTGTGTTTGACATAGGTACAACAGCAGGGTGTTAGTTAAACGAGTGAAGTGGGCAGCCTAAGCATATAGAGATGTTGTTACAGGCGGATGCTTGAGCTGGTTAATTAACGTGGATAGACTCGTGAGTGGACCTTTCTTCAGCGTAAGCCTCCACCTATGCCCAGTCAGCCAGAAAATGGACCTAGCAGCATCCACGTATAAAATTACTCCACCGATGATGTCGAGGAATTTAATAGCTCTTGAGGGGCGAAACTGGTTTCCAAGAGAACGAGCTTACGTTATGGAAGTGCGGGAAAACAAGAGCGCATCGGCAGTCAGGGAGGATTAAGTAGCAAAAGGGGGCGTTTGAGTGAAACCCTGGAAACGTCAGTGTGTAGTGTAAGAGGCAGCTTAGCGTTGATTTATTAGAGAATCAGGTGAAACTGTAATATGCCAACACCCTGCAATTCATGCTAAAATCCTTTATGTAGGTGTCTGTTTCAGACATGGATTACTTCCGCTTGTGCTACAGCCGGTTTTCAAAACTACATATTTTTACTTTCTCTACTGGTAAGTAGGGGAAGTATTGTATTCCACCCAAAAATTCGATGTCGAGATTTCACCGGAAATATATGTTTTGAGGCCCCCTGAATCCAAAAAAAAGAACTTTTAGAAAAAGGTCGGTGTGTGTGTCTGTGTCAGTCTGTGTGTCTGTGGACAGCATAACTCAAAAACGAAAACTCAGTTAGAAACCAAAGTTGGTATTTAAGTTTAATGTCTTTCAAGGATGCGACACGAAGATTTTGAAGAAAATAGCCCCACTCTAAGCTACCCTTTACATGGAAAAGTTTTCGAAAATTTTGATTTTCTTGAAAATGGCTCTAACGATTTTGATTAAAATGTCATATGTTTGAGATATTTTGATGACAAATGAAATGCATATCTTGAATTTTCTGGCTATAGCCCCTGTACTCGTATTTACTCTGGACGACTTTTGCATAACTGGTAAACCGTTAGAGATAGACCAAATTATACTATACAAAAAATGTAGATCTTGCTAAAATACACAATTTATGTCTCAATAAATTTTCTTGTAGAGTGAACCATTTCGGAGATATTCCTTGTTATGTGTGTGAGTTTCGGAAAACAGAACTTTAGCGAAATGCAACAACGTAGTTCATTTTTTTATATTAATCGTGCAAAGAGAACGGAATCTCAAAGATTAATAAGATTTGACTGTCGCACAAAGCCTTCTGTATTCTAATATCTCCCTTGTACCTACAAGGACATAAGCAATAAGATAATTTATACGAATGTTTATCTTAATTAACATGGAGATATAGGAATAAGAGTTTGTTAGAATGGTTAGTACAAGAGTAGAGAAAGTCATGTGAGTACAACACATCATATTTTTAGTTTTAGAGTGTTTTAACTAATACACTTTAAAGCATCATTTCTCTCCCTTTCTTTCTAATAATGCTAAACGGAAAGTAAATATATAATAAAAGCAATTCATACGATTAATTTCTAGATAGATATGAAAATAGGTGATATTATAGAAAAAGTGAATGCAACACCAGATGTTTAGAAACCCTATTATACTTTAAAATACGTTTATTGGTTTATTAAATCTAAATAAATGGTTATAAAAATTAAACAGATTAGTTGTAGATCGTTTTTCTCCATGCACCTACTGTAATTTAAAATGTTCTTCTTTTGAAATTATTGATTTTAATGTGGTTATGAGTAAACTCGAAAATTATGACACAGCGTTGCCGCTGACAAAATAACATTTCCTTGTGTGAAAATATTTTAAACATATGGCATTTAATAAAAATCATTAGAACTATTTTGGAGAAGGTTATGGTTTACCAGTTATGCAAAAGTCATCACGAGTAAACAGGATTGCATGGGCTGTAACTTTAAAATTAAAATATTAAAGATATTAAACTTAAATACCAACTTTGGGTTTTAACCGACTTTGCGTTTTGGGGTTAATCAGTTCACAGGCACACAAAACGCACATATGGTCCTTTTTTAAAAAGTGCTTTTATTCATGGGGCCTCAAAACATATTTCCAATGAAATCTCGACATGGGAATTTTGGGTCGAATACTGTACGTGGTAGAGAAAATAAAAATGAGGGAGGCGAGAAATCTCTGGTTCAGACAATGGAGTTGTAGCAGAGGTAGGTCCTGGCGCCTGGCGCCTGGCGCGTCTCTTGAGAGGAAAATCCATTTACCTGAGTGAGATGGTAGCTTGTTAGGAGGAGGTTTGTCCCATACAAACATGTGAAGTACCCTTCAACGGCCGCCCGTCCCTCTTCAATACACCAACTCCACGCGACAAAAATAAACTCCAAGCGGTTTAATCCTGTGTGACTTGTCAAATATTTAACACCCTTCAACTTTAATGTACGGACCCATTTTATCCATATCATGTACGTACTTGGATTTTTTCCTTCTTTACAGAGCATTTTAGGATTTGGAGAGAGCGCCTTTTACGAAATCTCCTTATTTAGAGGGTAAATTTTCTCTACTACCTTCTTAAAGTAAGACTGAGCGAGAGGCTCTGGGTGTTAGACTCGCATTCGGAAGGTCCGGAGTTCGATTTCCATCGATCGCTCACGCTGAACTTAGGTTTTTTACGGTTTTCCCTAATCGGTAGGTGTATACTGGGGTAGTTTCTCATCTACCACCATTTCCTTTCATTTTTCTTTCATTCCATTACCTTCTCGTGTTTCAGGCATGCTCCTAGGTTTCGAGGCTTTAACCCTAGACAGTACTACATTGAGTACTCATGAAACGTAAACGCCCGTAATTTTTGCTGCTTTATTGAACATTAATATTAAAAGAAGATATAAAGCCAAAAAGTTACTGTTTTTAATGTGGAATGCTGTGGTTCATTTCACTTAAGTCCCATCACTAACTGCAACTGACACATGTTCTACCCCGATGTTCCTTGTAGGATGCCTTTCTGCAACGGTTACAATAGACGCTTGTCATTATCCTCTCTTTTGCCGGGCATGTGTAGGAAACAGTGTTAGCTGCTGGTGGTGGTGGCGGTGGTGGGAGGGGGGCTGCCCTCTGTTGAGTCGTGGCAACGTTCCGGCCACCCTTCGGACCCATCGCCTCATCCATGTTCTCAGGGGTGCCCCATGAGGGTCATAAGATCGCATTTTGGTCGAATGTTCTGTGCCAGTTATAATATCAAGTGAAAGGTCAGTGTTCGACTCCTGCACTTGTATGTATTCGTGAGGTTAGACATTTCTCACGTCACCACCGTCCTATTAACCCCAGTTGGCCGCATACAGAAGATGCCATAAAGCGATACAGGTATTTTGAGCCAGGAAGAAAAAGTGCTAGCTAATGGTTCGAGTATTATCGACCTGTGGTCCCGCATCATTCCAACGACTCGTCCGTCTACCGATCGAATGCGGTTTGCATCTGTTGTGGTCAGCTCGTGACGAATTAACAGCCGCATCACCGCAACTTCATGCCTATAAAAATGAAATAAGCTGCTCAGATGTACAGCAAAGTAAAAATTAGCGGCGTTACACAGTGAGGTAATTCGATAATTTCCGCTTTTGAGAACACATTATAACCTAAATGTATGCTTTGTATATGTTTCGCTAATATAACAAAAACTTGAAAACTAGGTACTGAAATATTTAAGCATTCATTCTTCGAACATTTTGATTTTCTCGAAAATGGCTCTGACGATTTTAATTAAAATGCCATGTATTTAAAATATTTTTATGTCCAATAAAATGTATATTTTGAATTTTCTGATTATAGCCGCTGTAGTCGTATTTACTCTGGATGACTTTTAGAAAACTGGTAAACTGTAAGACATAGACCAAATTTTACTATACAAAAATGTTGTTGTTGTTGTTGTTAGCTAATGCTGGACTTCTGACAATGAAGTCATTAATCCTCTTGCTCTCCAATATTTTTCACTGATGATATTGAAGAGAGCAATAGCAGTAATAGTAACCGCTTTTTAGAGAGCACCATATTTTTATGTTTTGGCGGTCACATCGCTCTCTCACAACCCCCAGAATGTCTGGAGGACCACACCTGTCTTTGGTTTACGGGTCTCACCGACCTGACCGGGAGAATTATCAAAATAAATTCACCGACCATATCCTCTGATTACCAATCAGAGGACGTATTACATGCCATGACAGGTCAGCATGTTGTTAAAACACACGATTTATGTTCAAATAATTCTTTTTGTAAAGCGAACCATTTCGGAGATATTCTTTGCTATGTGTGAGAGTTTTGGAAAACTTAAACTTTCGTCAAATGGAACATTGTTAATCATTTTCTTGTATTTAGCCGTGCAAAGAGAACGGAATATCAAAGATTTAAAAGATTTGACTATCGCTCAAAGATCTAAAGAAGAAGCCAGTTTTTTACTGTTCTCGGGAAGCATGCACCGTGATCGTTGGTACAATAAATTCACCACCTACAAATTAAATATTTAAAATTTCCACTTCTCAGGTATTTTAGCGTTTTATGATTTTGAAGATATCTCGTTAAAGTGGGGTTCAATTATCTGGTTTCTGTTGTTTGTATAATTTTACTTTCTAATAGCCTGAGTACGGTGCCAATACGTTTATTTTATGGAACCCTGTCGTATGCTGTGTTCGCTTGAAAATGTGTTTTATTGAAATGTTTCCAAACTAGGAACCAATTTTTATAAACATTGATTCTTCTATTAACTTGACGTTAATCAGAAAGGTTTTCTCACAGTGCAATAAGTACTTGTTTACAGGTTGCAAAAATAACCCCAAGTGTTTATACTAGAACATAATTTTTGCTGTCATGATCATCTGCTAAAATGGTGCTCCGAAGTAAAGTTCAACATACAAAAACTTCTGCATGCAATTATAACACTTTGAAAACGGCTAATACTGTGAAATATCCTATTTGGCATGAATCGTATAGATTTTAATATGTAGTTGTGTGTCCCTTACTGGTTTCCATTTGTATAAGTGAACGAGAATGAGTTCTCACGCATTATTTACGAAAAATTTTAGATATAGACGTTCTTTGTCATTATTTCAATCAATCATACTTCAGTCAAAATGAGGAGTTTATAATGGAATGTTAATTGTGAGGTAAAATTTGTAAAACATCTTTGCTGTGCATTTAAAAGAACGCTTGATTAATGCATCGATGTTTCGTGCTTTTTCAGTTGTACTATTTACAGATCAATAATCTTAGCTTCTTCTAACTTACATCTCTAACCTACATTTATAGCGAATTAGCAATAGTAGTTTTGGGTCAAAGGCAATATTAACTCTACCACTGGAAGATGTAGAGTGATTAAATGTGTTACGATTATTAGTATTTTAGTTGGTATTGAATAATGTACTATTTAAATTTACAGTAGCACGGAACTTTGTCTTCTGTTGTTAAAATAGTACAATTAATGGAAAAAGACTAATAAAACTGTTTCAATTGCTGCATCTCTGTATATATGTCTTTCCAAGAAAATCTCGTAAGCGCGTTTCACTCAACTCTTGCGGAGAGAACGCGCATCTCTGTCACATAATAGCGTTATCGGCAAAACTTCCAGCGAACATTTTCAAAAGCACTCCTCATTTCATTAAGTGTGGAATCAGAAAATTGAAGTAGCTCATAATAACATTTTTGTCGATAGAACGACAACTTTCGAAGACTCTTTTAAAAAAGTGGACTGGAAATAGGTAGCACATATTCAAGTTCTCTTTGCCATGTGCAGTGGAACAAAATTAGCGAATCTAATTCATTCCAACACGTTCCCCCTTTGTCAACTGCACACCAAGTGACGCGGCTGTAGAAAGTGTTATCTAACTAGCAGGGGAAGCTTACAGTTCACCGCGCCATCTACCCACGCCAGTTAACACCATCCATCGTAGCCGGCGCGTAGGAGGGGTCGACTCTCCTCCCTCCGGGCTGCAATGGGAACAATGAATTTGTTATATGACCCGCAATAACAGGGCTAGGCACGATACAAAAACCTGGGATTATTTTATTGCGAAGAATATCTCCCATCTGAACACTGTTTTATTCCACGACTTCGTGCTTACCAAAAACACAGCCAGTGGATATAAATTAGAAACATTTAATATGCTTTTCCTTCACCACCAAAAACATTGAGCTCTTGGTTCATTGTGTTTCTATTGCATAATTTAATAATTTGTCATACATTTCTATTTTGGATGAATAACGATACTTACGTGTAGGTATATTTTCTTTGTTTCCTTCTGTAACCTGTTTGCTCTGGATTTGCTGTACTGAAACTTGATATATAAGTAAAGGCCGGAGACGTGTGCGTTTTTCCACAGGTACACTGCACATGGGGTTTACTGTTACCGCGCGCGCATGCAAACAACTGCAACGGTACACCTTTACCAACCGCCTCACTGCAGCACAACCTACAAGCATCATAAACTGTGCATTCTGGAATTGCACTTAATCGCCTATACGCACTACTTTATTAACTATTATATCGTCACAAAGTGCATTACACTTGCACAAGAGGTATCCTATTAACTGAATTAGCCCAGACTTCTATTATACTTATGCTCTTGAACATTTCTAAACCCGATGTCTCTAATTGTTTAATAGCTTTGGGCAACACTGTAAAATTTTTGGATATGAACTGAAGATTTTCAGATAGTTCATGTGATATCAGAGACTTTGCAGTTACAAAAGCAACAGTCGCGTTATACGACACCTTGACCTTGCGTCTGCATGCACTTGCAAGTTCGCAGAGTACTACGTCACTCTGTTTTCGACTCTTGCTTCTAGTGGCAGTTGTTTGCACGTTTAATGGCCGAGCTGTACTTCTGACGTCATTCATACTCTGCGTACAGCTAACCTGTATCGCATGCGAGTGCACATCCCTCCGGCCCTTATATATAATAATATAACACTCTTTAGGTCGACTTAGAGAAATCCTATAAAATGTTGGTTTCATTCCATAAAAGCGGTGTTCTAACTTATACGTGGATGTAAATATTTTCATCGCTTTTTAACTAAGAATGCATATCTATGTTGTAGTACATATTCCACAATAATATGTGAAAACAATCGTTAGGGAAGTAGGAAAGGCAGCATAAAGAATACAGTAATGAAAATGGATACAGCTTCCATATATTTTGTAGGTTGAAATGCAGTTCATATGTATGATACTGTATTTGGTACATGAACGTATCAGACGAAGTTTTTAATGTGATAATTCATAATGTCTTAATAACGCTGACAATTCAAGATATTGACAGTTAGAACATAACGTATTTTATTGCATTAAATTTTATCGCCATTTTCAGGCAAATGCACAATGCGTGCATTAATTCATTAACAGAACACATATCGACACGACTAAGTAGCTACGCTTCCTTCATCCCTTCTACATAACTAAGCTACGTTTTTATTTCCCCCTCCCCTTCCAATATATATTGCTGGCAATTACGCCACATAAGCTTAATTTTAAATCTGTTTTTAAATTACCTTCCATCTGTTGCATCGTCCGCAGTTAAAGCAGCTGTAAAATACCAGAAGAGAACAAAAAATACACACAGAAGACAAAGCTGCTCATTTAGCTTTCCTGGATTCTCTCCAATTTAGCAAACACCTACGCTGTACTGTTGTAATTTATAATAATTATAATTATTATAATCAGAGTGGAGAAAGTCATGTAAGTGCAACACAGATTTTTAAACTATGCGTTTGTGTTAAATATGTTTGTTTTATCCAAAGTATCATTAGGGATAATGAAACTGTACGAGAACATAACCCACTTTAAGAAAGTGTTTAAAAACATTCTGAAATTCATTTTATCCTATCGACTGCTATTTTGGTATCAGTAATTTTATTCTTGGCCGAATTCACTTCCAAAGATCTCCAAATATGACTTATGATCAAGTTCAAAACTCAAAGCACATTTTGCACCAATTTTTTGGATAGAGAAGCACAACTAAGCAGAGAAAGTAGGATGGATGGATGGATTTGGTTTAAGGGCGCTCAACTTCAAGGTCATCAGCGCCCTTAAAAGATTCATGGCAATAGCCAGATATAAATTTCACTCAAAAAATAAAAATACTAGAGACAACAAAATATACAAAGGTAAAAGGCAGTGGCAATAGCCAGATATGAAACAAGGTGATAAATTTGTCCAAAAGCAGAAACAGATAATTAAAAAATTTAAATCCTCAAATTCATATTACACTGCGCTAAAAAATTAAAAACTCTATCAACCGCTGTTTTGTCGTCCGCTAGGACCTCTGCAAGTCTGGCAGGCAGCTGCAGAGAATCCCGAAGGTGCGCTAGAGAGTAACACTCTAGGAGCACGTGGCGAACCGACAAAACGTTGTCACACAGCGGACATAGAGGCGCAGGGTCCCTTTTAAATAGGTAACCGTGCGAAAAATTGCAGTGCCCTATTCTTAATCGAGCCAAACTAACCTCCTCGCGACGAGATGTGCGACAGGAAGTTACCCAGTTTATCGGAAGTTCTTTCACTTCTCTAAGCTTATTACCGCGGAGAGCTGACCACTCGTCGTGCCAGGACGACAGCACCGCTCTCCGCCCTTCAAGCCTGAAGTCTTCCGAAGTAACACGTGAGATGGTAATACTGGGTTCTGTAGTTGCCGTCTTTGCTGCTAAATCTGCCATTTCATTCCCCGGCAAACCTACGTGACCAGGAATCCATGCACACACCACGTCAACACCAGAAGCGTGTAAAACATGGAGGGCATCCTGGATACGTTGTACAATAGGGTGGGGGTTGTACAACTGACAAAGGCTCTGCAGTGCACTAAGGGAATCGCTCAAAATCAGGCAGTCACCTAATTTACGACGGCGAACATACAAAACGGCTCGATAGATTGCATAAAGCTCTGCAGTAAAAATGGAAGTGCTATTTGGAAAACCGAATGTATATGGTTCGGTTCCATAAACATAAGCACATCCAACACCGTTGGTGTTCTTTGATCCATCGGTGTAAATATATTTACGGTCAGAGTAGCCTGACAAAAATTCTAAGAAACACGTGCGGATACTTGAAATAGGCATCGTGGACTTCTGGTGTATGGTCATCCCAAGATCTACATGGGCCGTACCAGATAGCCAAGGGGGGTAAAGTCTCTCGCTCTTGGCGAACATCACAGGCAGTTCCACTCCAAGCTTCACTAGGAGCTCTTGGAAACGGAACCCCGCAGGCTTAGGATTAAGGGAGCTATTTCTATATCGTTCTCTTAGCGTGCTGGTGAAAAAAGAGGCGAACGTTGGGTGCTTAGGCATACATCTAAGCGCACAACCATAATTTGCCAAGAGAATCTCACGCCGATATTGCAGAGGAGGTTCTGCGGACTCGGCGTAAAGGCTCACCACTGGGCTTGTTGGAAAAGCTCCTGTTGCAATGCGGATGCCCCTATTGTGGACCACGTCTAATCTTCTCAGCACAGATGGTCGTGCTGACGAATAAACAATACACCCATAGTCTAGCTTGGATCGGACCAATGCGCGATATATTCGCAACAAAGTTGTTCGATCCGCTCCCCACGATTTGCCATTCAGTACTCGCATAATATTTAGGGAACGGTCACATCTCGCTCTTAGCTGTGCAATATGCGACGACCAACTAAGCTTCCTGTCCAAGATCAAACCCAGGAAGCGCGTCTCTTCTGCGAACGGAAGTTCATCTGGACCAAATCGGAGCGAAGGTGGTAATCGTCTCCTACGGCGCCAGAAATTAACGCAGATTGTCTTCTCAGTTGAGAAACGGAAGCCGTTTTTCACGCTCCATTCTCTAAGGTTGTCCAAACATTGCTGCAGGCGCCGTTGTAAGAACGCCGTGCGCTGAGAAGTGCAATAGACAGCGAAGTCGTCTACGAATAGGCATGACGAAACTCCAGGTGGAACACATTTCCAGATGGAGTTAATTGCTATAGCAAAGAGCGTGACACTTAGCACCGAACCCTGAGGTACTCCCTCCTCCTGAACAAAAGAATTAGAAAAAACCGAGCCGACCCTTACTCGGAAAAAGCGGTCCTTCATAAACTCCTGAATGAAAAGTGGTAGGCGTCCACGTATGTTCCAGGCGTACAGGGAACGTAGAATCCCTGCTCGCCAGCACGTATCATAAGCCTTCTCAAGATCGAAAAATATGCCAACGGTTTGACAGTTCTTCATAAAGCCGTCCATTATCTGTGTCGATATTGACACAAGATGGTCAACAGTTGAACGGCGTCGTCGAAAACCACACTGGATGTTAGTCAGTAGGTTGCGACTTTCTAACCACCATACCAATCGTCCATTGATCATGCGTTCCATCACCTTGCAAACGCAACTGGTGAGGGAAATAGGACGATAGCTGGAGGGAAGATGACGGTCCTTCCCAGCTTTCAAGATGGGAATAACGGTGGCCTCCCGCCAATTTTCTGGGAGTATACTGTCAACCCAAACACGATTATAGACCTCGAGCAGGAATGCCTTACCTTCAGGAGAGAGCTGTTGTAACATTTGTACATGAATACCGTCCGGTCCTGGTGCTGAACATCGCGAAGATTTCAGGGAATACTCCAGCTCTGCCATGGTGAAAAGGCGATTGTAATCTTCTACGTTTCTAGAACGAAACGAGAAGCCTTGAGATTCCACCTGAGTTTTAATTGGAAGGAACTCAGGGGAGTAGTTTTCCGAGCTAGACACTTGTGCGAAAGCACTGCCAAAGGTATTGGCCACTTCAAATGAATCAACAACAGCTCCTGTGGCTGTTTTTAGTCCCGCTATTGGTATTTGGGTCGTTTTTTTTTCAACACGCCTTAATCTATCCCACACAACCGAGGAAGGTGTGTGTCGGTTAAATGAAGCTACAAATTTGCTCCATGATGACTTTTTGCTATCCTTAATGACTTGTCTGGACCTGGCGCGCATTTTCTTGTATTCAATCAGGTTTTCCAAAGTAGGGTGACGTTGGAAAACCCTAAGTGCACGCCTTCGAGCACGAATGGCATTCCGACATTCTTCCGTCCACCAGGGGACGGGAAATCGACGGGGGTGTGTAGTCGACCGCGGAATCGATTGTTCAGCAGCAGAGAGAATCGTCTCCGTGAGATGCTGCGCCAAATTATTCACTGAGTCGTTCTCGTTGTAGGTAAAGACAGCCAACTGGGTGTAAAGGTTCCAGTTGGCATGGTCCAGACGCCAGCTGGGCATACGTGTGGAGTGTGTATGTTGCGTCAAGAGACTAACAAGACATGGGAAATGGTCACTAGAGTGTAAATCAGAGATGACATTCCATTGTAGGGAGACTGCCAACTGAGGTGAACAAACTGCAAGGTCAAGGTGTGAGAAGCTGTTATGAGAGTCCGAAATGAATGTAGGCTCTCCAGTGTTGAGGAGAGCTAGGTTGTGACTGTCCAAAAAATCGGAAATGAGTGTACCTCTCGCACAAGCGCGACTTGAACCCCAAAGTGGGTGGTGCGCATTGAAGTCTCCCACCAACAGAAACGGTGTTGGCAACTGGGAAACTAGATCTTCTAAATCAATGTGCGAGAAGTCATGGGACGGAGGCAAATAAACATTACAGATAGTGAAATGTATGTTTGGCAGTTCAATCCATACAGCAACTGATTGTATTTCAGAGTGCAAAGGTAGAGTTTGCATATATACGTCATCTCTGACAAGTATCATAGCGCCGCCATGTGCCGGTACACCCTCTTCTGGTGTAACATCACACCGTACTGGGGTGTATCGCCTTAGATAGAAAGCGTCTCGAGGACGCAGCTTAGTCTCTTGCAAACATGCGACCAGAGGTTCGTTTTCTTTGAGCAAGAGCTCAAGTTCTGGCCTTTGAGTTCGAATGCCACGTACGTTCCATTGTAGGATAGTCATATTGCATTTTGTATGGGATAGGTAATTCCAAGGTAACTCTTCATTACTTTGGAGCAGGCGGTTGTCGAACTAATTTAGCCCTTTTCTCTCTTGGGCTGACGTTCTTTTCGGACGCTTTTTCGCGCCTCTTTTCAACTGGGGGTCTCCCAGTGTGGGCAGATTGGTCCAAATCCATGTCCTCTGCCGAGGACGTGCGTCTTCCCATAGCAAACTTGGGTTCGAGTGTCTCGAACCGGTTGCTAATGGGGACCGGCGAAGATGAAAGACGCCGGTCTGAGTCCACCCCTGAAGATTCTCCAGAAGAGGATTTTCGAGATCTTCGAGGAGATGTTCGGGGACTCTTACATCCCTTCGATGTACTGGGACTAGACATTTTATTTTCCTTGAGGAAGTCGGTCTTTGAGTAACTCTTTTTAAATTTGATCGGTGAGGCTTCATATCTTACGGGCTTGCTAGTTTTTTGCGCTGATCTTGATGCTCTTGATGGTGATGTAACGCTAATTGTTTTTGCGCTTGCGGATTTTGTAGACGTTGGCGTTGACACAGATGTGCGCGCTGATGTTGAAGGCTTTGGAGTAGAGCTACGGGCTACAAGTGTCTTTTCAGATATTGTTGCCCCATTGAAATCGCTGGTCTGCGTTGCGATCTCTCTGCTCGGTACCGGTTTAGCTACAACTGAGCTGTAGGTCCCGGACCTTGGAACAGAGGGTTGGCGTATAAGCAAGAGCTTCCGGGCTTCTGAGAAGGGCACCTTCTCTTTGACCCGTATCTCTTGGATCGCTCTTTCCTCTACAAAGCGGGGGCAATCTCGGGAACTGGATGGATGTTCACCTCTGCAGTTCACACATGACGGAGCTGCTGTACATGCACCATCGTGGAATTCATCTCCACATTGAGGGCATGTAGCTTGTCCCTTGCAAAATTCATTTGTATGCCCAAAGCGCTGGCATTTAAAACATCTGAGCGGGTTCGGGATGAACGGCCTAACCTCGATGGACTCATACCCTGCCTTAATCCTTTGCGGGAGATCTACCCGATCAAAGGTCAGGAACAGGGTACGTGTTGGCTTCAGTTCACCACCTTCTTTGCGTTGAACCCGGTAAACATTAGTTACGCCTTGTTCCGTGAGATTTTCTTGAATCTCCTCATTGCTTAAATCATCCAATGCACGGGTGTTTATCACGCCGCGCGAGGAGTTCAAAGTTCTGTGCATCTGAACGCTGACAGGGTAACTTGCTAGCATATTCGCTTTCAGTATCTTAGCTGCCTGGGTAGCTGAATGTGCTTCAACCAGGAGCGTGCCATTGCGAGATCTAGTGCATGACTTTACTGGACCAGCAATGTTATCCAAACCCTTTTGAATGGTAAATGGGCTCACCGATAAAAATTTCTTATCTCCCTCAGTTCGAGATATAACTAAGTAGCGAGGACCACTCGACTCAGCTACTTCCTTTACACTAACTTTAAAATTTTTTTTGTTGTGAGTTTTTTGTGAACTCATGGCGATGTCATCCTCCACCATTGCAGATGTCTCCGATGGCATGCTCACATCCTGGGCGCCACCCCGGCTTAGGTGAGAGTCCTGGCCTGGACCTTGCTCACCCTAGGGTCTCACCTCCCAATGTATAGACAGAGGGACCCAATCGCCTTCAGGAGTGCATCAGCTCATGCAATGGCCCCTCCCCGGGACTGACCTTTATCAGCGGATACGTACACAGATCCTACATGATAACCAGGGGCTGGGACTTACGCGATTACCCAGTCACCCCTTGCGTCACCCCATCCTCCAACCCGCGCGTAGGTTATCCGTCAGACTGTGTACAGGGAGGTAATAGGTGGGAGGTCAAACACAAAAGTGGACCAAAGTTTATTGGGCGTTTGGCATGTGCCCTCTCACCTCTTGGAGGAACCCAGTCGAGAGTATGGCTCGGGGCCCCGGGTACGCCAAACCCGTACCTACCATAGTAGGAGCCCCTGGGGGAGTTTGATTTCGGAGTCCTCTTCTCCTAGATGAGTCGTCAACCAAGACTAACGAGCCCCATCTACCCGTTTGGAATGTTCTTTGCTTCCCCTCACCTCTTGCCTACCAGTAGTCAAAATGACACTTAGTAGGCCGTCTGGCTCAGGTACTGAGCCCCTCCGCCACGACAAGGCGACACTCCATATCGGAGGGGCAGAGAAAGTAAACATAATATGTAACTGAAGTATATTTATGTATTTTTGTGCAAATGTTGCTTTTAAATTATTATATTATGAACATGAAAGTCTTCAGCTAAAGGAATATAAGGAATTTTGAACTTTAATTGGATTAATCTACTAAAACAAGCCTTGTGTAACCTTGTAACGTACAAAAGTCACCTTATGTTCATTTTCACTGTATTATTTCTCTCATATGTATTTTGTATTAGCCATACCCACTATTTTCCTTGTGAAGAACTAATAGCATTAATATAATAGTATAAGAGTATCATTGTTTCTCTTGTATACGTATGCTTCTTGCAACTGTTGTTTCAGTGTCGATCTTCAGGAACGTGTATAAGCTGGTTCTTGTGATGCTTCTTGCAACTGTTGTTTCAGTGTCGATCTTCAGGAACGTGTATAAGCTGGTTCTTGTGATGCTTCTTGCAACTGTTGTTTCAGTGTCGATCTTCAGGAACGTGTATAAGCTGGTTCTTGTAATGCTTCTTGCAACTGTTGTTTCAGTGTCGATCTTCAGGAACGTGTATAAGCATGCTTCTTGTAATGCTTCTTGCAACTGTTGTTTCAGTGTCGATCTTCAGGAACGTGTATAAGCTGGTTCTTGTGATGCTTCTTGCAACTGTTGTTTCAGTGTCGATCTTCAGGAACGTGTATAAGCATGGTTCTTGTAATGCTTCTTGCAACTGTTGTTTCAGTGTCGATCTTCAGGAACGTGTATAAGCTGGTTCTTGTAATGCTTCTTGCAACTGTTGTTTCAGTGTCGATCTTCAGGAACGTGTATAAGCATGCTTCTTGTAATGCTTCTTGCAACTGTTGTTTCAGTGTCGATCTTCAGGAACGTGTATAAGCTGGTTCTTGTGATGCTTCTTGCAACTCTTGTTTCAGTGTCGATCTTCAGGAACGTGTATAAGCATGGTTCTTGTAATGCTTCTTGCAACTGTTGTTTCAGTGTCGATCTTCAGGAACGTGTATAAGCTGGTTCTTGTAATGCTTCTTGTAACTGTTGTTTCAGTGTCGATCTTCAGGAACGTGTATAAGCTGGTTCTTGTAATGCTTCTTGTAACTGTTGTTTCAGTGTCGATCTTCAGGAACGTGTATAAGCTGGTTCTTGTAATGCTTCTTGCAACTGTTGTTTCAGTGTCGATCTTCAGGAACGTGTATAAGGTGGTTCTTGTAATGCTTCTTGTAACTGTTGTTTCAGTGTCGATCTTCAGGAACGTGTATAAGCATGGTTCTTGTAATTCTTCTTGCAACTGTTGTTTCAGTGTCGATCTTCAGGAACGTGTATAAGCTGGTTCTTGTGATGCTTCTTGCAACTGTTGTTTCAGTGTCGATCTTCAGGAACGTGTATAATCTGGTTCTTGTAATACTTCTTGTAACTGTTGTTTCAGTGTCGATCTTCAGGAACGTGTATAAGCTGGTTCTTGTGATGCTTCTTGTAACTGTTGTTTCAGTGTCGATCTTTAGGAACGTGTATAAGCATGCTTCTTGTAATGCTTCTTGCAACTGTTGTTTCAGTGTCGATCTTCAGGAACGTGTATAAGCTGGTTCTTGTAATACCTCTTGCGACTGTTGTTTCAGTGTCGATCTTCAGGAACGTGTATAAGCTGGTTCTTGTAATACTTCTTGCGACTGTTGTTTCAGTGTCGATCTTCAGGAAAGTGTATAAGCTGGTTCTTGTAATACTTCTTGCAACTGTTGTTTCAGTGTCGATCTTCAGGAACGTGTATAAGCTGGTTCTTGTGATGCTTCTTGCAACTGTTGTTTCAGTGTCGATCTTCAGGAACGCGTATAAGCTGGTTCTTGTAATACTTCTTGCGACTGTTGTTTCAGTGTCGATTTTCAGGAACGTGTATAAGCTGGTTCTTGTGATGCTTCTTGCAACTGTTGTTTCAGTGTCGATCTTCAGGAACGTGTATAAGCTGGTTCTTGTAATGCTTCTTGTAACTGTTGTTTCAGTGTCGATCTTCAGGAACGTGTATAAGCTGGTTCTTGTAATGCTTCTTGCAACTGTTGTTTCAGTGTCGATCTTCAGGAACGTGTATAAGCTGGTTCTTGTAATGCTTCTTGTAACTGTTGTTTCAGTGTCGATCTTCAGGAACGTGTATAAGCTGGTTCTTGTAATGCTTCTTGTAACTGTTGTTTCAGTGCCGATCTTCAGGAACGTGTATAAGCTGGTTCTTGTAATGCTTCTTGCAACTGTGTTTCAGTGTCGATCTTCAGGAACGTGTATAAGCATGCTTCTTGTAATACTTCTTGCAACTGTGTTTCAGTGTCGATCTTCAGGAACGTGTATAAGCTGGTTCTTGTAATGCTTCTTGCAACTGTTGTTTCAGTGCCGATCTTCAGGAACGTGTATAAGCTGGTTCTTGTGATGCTTCTTGCAACTGTTGTTTCAGTGTCGATCTTCAGGATCGTGTATAAGCTGCTTCTTGTGATGCTTCTTGCAACTGTTGTTTCAGTGTCGATCTTCAGGAACGTGTATAAGCATGCTTTTTGTGATGCTTCTTGCAACTGTTGTTTCAGTGTCGATCTTCAGGAACGTGTATAAGCTGGTTCTTGTAATACTTCTTGCGACTGTTGTTTCAGTGTCGATCTTCAGGAACGTGTATAAGCTGGTTCTTGTGATGCTTCTTGCAACTGTTGTTTCAGTGTCGATCTTCAGGAACGTGTATAAGCTGGTTCTTGTAATGCTTCTTGTAACTGTTGTTTCAGAAGATCTTCAGGAACGTATATAAGCTGGTTCTTGTAATGCTTCTTGCAACTGTTGTTTCAGTGTCGATCTTCAGGAACGTGTATAAGCTGGTTCTTGTAATGCTTCTTGTAACTGTTGTTTCAGTGTCGATCTTCAGGAACGTGTATAAGCTGGTTCTTGTAATGCTTCTTGCAACTGTTGTTTCAGTGCCGATCTTCAGGAACGTGTATAAGCTGGTTCTTGTAATGCTTCTTGTAACTGTTGTTTCAGTGTCGATCTTCAGGAACGTGTATAAGCTGGTTCTTGTGATGCTTCTTGCAACTGTTGTTTCAGTGTCGATCTTCAGGAACGTGTATAAGCTGGTTCTTGTGATGCTTCTTGCAACTGTTGTTTCAGTGTCGATCTTTAGGAACGTGTATAAGCTGGTTCTTATGATGCTTCTTGCAACTGTTGTTTCAGTGTCGATCTTCAGGAACGTGTATAAGCATGCTTCTTGTGATGCTTCTTGCAACTGTTGTTTCAGTGTCGATCTTCAGGAACGTGTATAAGCATGCTTCTTGTGATGCTTCTTGCAACTGTTGTTTCAGTGTCGATCTTCAGGAACGTGTATAAGCTGGTTCTTGTAATGCTTCTTGCAACTGTTGTTTCAGTGTCGATCTTCAGGAACGTGTATAAGCTGGTTCTTGTAATGCTTCTTGCAACTGTTGTTTCAGTGTCGATCTTCAGGAACGTGTATAAGCTGGTTCTTGTAATACTTCTTGCAACTGTTGTTTCAGTGTCGATCTTCAGGTACGTGTATAAGCTGGTTCTTGTGATGCTTCTTGCAACTGTTGTTTCAGTGTCGATCTTCAGGAACGTGTATAAGCATGCTTCTTGTGATGCTTCTTGCAACTGTTGTTTCAGTGTCGATCTTCAGGAACGTGTATAAGCTGGTTCTTGTAATGCTTCTTGCAACTGTTGTTTCAGTGTCGATCTTCAGGAACGTGTATAAGCTGGTTCTTGTAATACTTCTTGCAACTGTTGTTTCAGTGCCGATCTTCAGGAACGTGTATAAGCTGGTTTTTCGTGTGCGACGGTCGTCAGGACTGTCCAGATGGTTCTGACGAGGACTGCGATGGAACTAACGACAGCAGTTGTCCCAAAGAGTCCTTCCGCTGCAGTAATCAAGGTCCCTGTGTATCTAGAGCTGGTAGATGTGACGGTACTCCAGACTGTCCTGGTGGTGAAGACGAAAAGGACTGCATTGCTCCACGAGGATCCGCCAAAGGTAAGTAATAACAAGATAATTTATCCTAATTACGGCTAGGAAGAAGTAACTTAACTGTAATTGTGGAATGTTCCAAGGATACCAATGTAAGTCTTCCAAAGGTCACAACGATCACAATTATTGTTCCTGAAAGGTAATCATTTTTCCCACTTTAATCTAATCATCTTTCAACTATTTCTTAACTTGTACTTCTAGAGAAATAAATATTTTGTTGTTTAACGACGCTGTCAATTACCAGGATCACATCAGCGTCGCCGGTGTGCCGGAACTTTGTCCCGCAGGAGTTATTTTACATACCAGCAAATCTACTGACATGGAGCAATCGCTTTTAAGCACAGTTAAAAACCATCGGTCTGGACGGGATTTGAACTCGCGACCTTGAGATCGGTAGGCCAGCATCTAACCAACTTAACCGCCCAGACCGACATACTTCTAGAGAACATAGCTTTCTACATTTTCAATCAATCGAAACTGTACAAATAAGGTGCCGGGGAATGAAATGGCAGATTTGGCAGCAACAACAGAACCCATTATTACGATCTTTCATATTACTTCGGAAGACTTAGTCTTGAACCGCGGCGAGCAGAGCTGCCGTGCTGGCACGAAGAGTGGTCAACTCTCCACGGCAGTAAGCTTAGAGCAGTGAAAGAACTAGAGTAACTTCCCCTCGCATTTCTCGTCGCGAGGAGATGATTTTGACTCGGTTACGCATTGGCCATTGAAATTTTATGCATGGTTACCTTTCTAAACGGAACCTTGTTCCTCTTTGTCCGCCGTGTGGACACTTAGCACAGCTTCGAAAACCTCGACAACTGCCGCTTAGACTTGCAGAGGTCCTGGCGGACGATAAACAAGCGGTTGAAAGAGTTTTGAAGTTTTTAGCAATGATATACATGAACCTAAGTATTTAGAAGTCTATATATCTAAAAATGTCATACCTTTTTTAGCTCTTTTTATTATTTTGTTTTATTTCTGGCTTATTGCTCTTTGTTTGGCATATTTACGTAGGTATATTTGCTTTTTGCTAGAACTTTTATTTTATATTGAAATTTATTTTAGCTTTTGCCATGATGCGTTTCGAAAGGACGCTTAAACCTAAATCATCATCATCATCATCATCATCATCGTTGTCGTCGTCATCAAATAAGGTGGAGATTTGAAGTAAAAGTTTGGTTTAAATCGTGCATATTTGATTTTCATCCAAAAATTGGGAACATTCTTATTTTTGTGATATTTTTTCTACTCGTAATATTTATCCAAGTCAAAAAAAAAAAATATATATATATATATATATATATATATATATATATATATATATATATATATATATATATAAAGACTGGAGGTAGTGGAATCGATTTCCTTTTTTTTTTTTTTTTTTTTTTTTTTTTTCAATAAAATCACGTGTTGGATCTGGGAATATATTTTGGCAAGCTTTGCTGTAAATAACCGTAGGATAACAGGATGAAAACATATGCAGTTAGGATAAATGCATATATTTAGATATACACTTTAAATATGCACCAGTAGAGTGATTTATTTGGAGCTTGGTTTTATCGTGCTGATTAGATAATAAATGAGTTATACACATGTATAAAACCCAATATGTGGACAACCGTAGAATATTAAATGCCTAGGTCGTTTTGAAATTGAACACTCTCTCCCTTGCTCGTGCGAGGGTGCATCAAAAAGTAAGTTGCACTTGCCTGCCACTAGAGGCAGGTCGTGACGGTGGCCAATGCGTAGCAAGCTGCAGCAACTGCTGACACATCCGATAGGTAGGGTGGTGTGGTATCCCGTCATGTTGTGTGAGCAGAGCAGGCCTGCCAACTGGATATTCACTCCAAATTGGAGCTGCGTGCAACAATCAGATTTTTGTGGGCTAAACAGCTCAGTTACATGGACATTCATTGTTAAATCACTGCTCTTTATTGTGGGCATGCAATTTTTCACCGGAACACCTCAGACGGCCACCAAACGTCGGAACTGCTACAGCGATTCAAATGGGACATAAGACATCCCCCATACAGTTCAGACTTAGCGACATGTGATTTCTATGTGTTTAGTAACGTGAAAAAGGATATTGGTGGACAATTCCGAAACGATGAGGAGGTACAAGCAGCTTTATCCAGCAGGTGATTACGCAGCACTGGGGGTGATCTCTACACATCCGGAATAGAGAAGTTGGTTGGCCGATCCGATAAATGTTTACAGTCTCTTGGGACTATGTGGAAAAGTGAACTTACATTGCATGTTGCCATAGCTGTGTTATCTATGTGTATGTGGTTTAATAAATGACCATAACTTGAAAGTGCAACTTACTTTTTGATTCGCCCTCATATCTCTCTATTTTACTTCTCTAAAAATGCAAAGTAGAGGGGGAAAGAGTATTAATGGTGGTGGGTCTATTATTATTCATGATGCATATTCCAAATTGTATGATGTGTTCAAATGTCCCTGAACTCTGCTTACAGTGAGACCTAACGAACAAACAAACAATAAGATATTAATCACTGCGACCTTAAAGTTATTTCTCTTTGAATTCTGTCTTTTCTCATTCACGCCCACCTTGTATCCAGCTCTGTCACTGATGGCCAGAAGTGCCGCATTTTGAATGCGCTATACACGCCACTGCAATGAAAGAATGGAAAAAAAAAAAGCCTTTTAAATCTAGTAAAGAAAGATGTGCAGGTGGTCTGCCTTTCGAGAGACATGGAGTATTATTACTTTTCAATCGTCCATTTCGTATTTTGTTGCAAACTGTTTCTTGGCAACGAACGTCACTTTTGAAGTGAAACAGAAGTAAAGCGATTTTCGTTTGGGAGATAGTTTGAATGGGGCTGTACAAATAGTCTCCGTCAGAGAGCATGAATAGTTCAGGGATTAGAGACGAGCTAAGCGGTTGAAAGGAATCCGATTTCGCTCGGCTTAGTTGGAAAATTGAGGAAGAAATTTAAAGAGATAGGAAGTATCGATCTCCTGCACATTAAGTTTGTGTGTCATTTGTTCAATGGATTGAAAAGAAACGACCAGTGGGATGAGCAATTTTAACTTGCTAATCTGAACTTCGTTTCTGGGCTCAGGAGTCACTCAGGAGTCAGGGTCGCTGTAAACTTATTCTGCAAGTAAATAACATATCAATTAAAGGAACTAATCCTAAACGAATCAGTAATCTTCAGTAGATGCAACCATATGAGCATTTACTGCAATACTGATAAGCAAAAGAGGTCAAACGCCTGACCCTCAGAAGCAGTTTGACGTCAGTAGCTTTTTCGTTTCTCTTGCTGTCAGGCAAATATATTTATGAAAATCCCAAACCGTGTAATTTTCATTCCGCTTCAAAGTTCCATCACAGTATGATAATGCAACATGAAAGCAATGTATTACAGTTGAACAAGACTCCCTACTTGGTCTAGCTAGGGGAAGCGACTCTGCCTGTCGTTCAGGAAGTCCTCATTCAAACACCGGTTAGGATGAGTTGTCTGGGTAAAGGTTTCTGCATTTTTTTATCTTATTCTAAAAAGAGAGCGGTTAGGCCGTTCGTTCACCACCAACGCGGCCAGGGTTCAGGGTTCGATCCCAGGGACCCGCATGTGGTATTCGTGGTGGACGAAGCGGCGTCTGGGCGGGTTTGCTCCGGGTTCTAAGATTTCCGGCATTCATTCCACCAAGTGTCCATCATCACCCTTCCATTCCTCCATTTCTCCTGCATTTCATGCTATCCTCTTCCTCACTGTCATACCTGGTGCCTGGCTGACCACCCGCTTCCAGGTCTTCACTCTGTCTGGTCCATAGGTTCCTGTGCTCCCAGAAACAGGCATCTGACCCTAGGCACATGTCCTAGGGGGTGTAAGTCCTCCACACGGGTAGGGTAATCTGAAGAAGATCCTGAAAAGACAAATATCGGGTAACTCTTTAACTCTAGGGATCCCGGCCTCATTTGAGTGTCCACGTAGGCTCACGAGCCATGCTTGGCTCACCCTCCCTGTGCGTCACGTGGACTTTGTACCTATCGACACACCCCTTCACTTGTCGTGAATACCACCGTACTCGTGTGCTGGATTGTAACGGATAGATTTCGCTGTATAACCCCTCCAGGTGTCACAAACATAAGTTCAAAGAACAGCGGGTGGAGGAATTCTTTTCTTGAACTAACAGAAATTTTGAAGTATGAATTCACAATGGATCGTTCATCACCCTCGCCCTCGCTCCAACCGGGACGGTCTTCGAGCCTGGGACTCTTAGGGTCTTCCATGCATCTCTATGTCCGGTCCCCCTGCACCCTGTAGCTCATTCACTTCAGTGATAAAATCGTCAAACGCCGGGTATTTGAGCTGGTAACCCATAAATTACAGATCGCACGACTGTGGGCCAAATTTCACAGCAGCATGATTTTCAAGAAAATAGGAAGAAAATCACTACTTCATGAACAGATCACATCTCTAAGATTAAAGTCTGCGGGTTTAAAGGCCGAGTTTGCTTCAAAACATTCTACAGAAAACTCCCCCTTTATCATCTGTAATACTTGCAAGATAAGTTAGATTGAAAGCATTGCTCCCCTGGAACGGCAGGAATATACACACACAAAAAATAAAACCAATTTGTAGGGATGCTGAAAGCAGCCAGCGCAGAGTCTGCCTTTACTCAATTGGAGTAAAAGCAGAGCGAATAATTGCTAGAGTGAGACAGGGCGGGAGCCTTTACAGCTTGGCGATTTCATTCTCTGAAGGTAAAAATCATTATGCGTGTTCCGAAGGCTGGCCGGCTGCGTGTATAGTTACCTTGGCAACGGGAGGTCCAGCGTGACCTCTGCGACGTCCCTAAGAACCCCCGTAATGACGTAAACGTGATTAACGGGACCTGCATTTTCTCTTCATCGGTTCCTTGGCACGTTTTGCAATTTATTTTGTTTCTTTTTTTTCTTGCATTGATGTTTATACTAGTTCTCTTCCATTTTCCTTTAAACCTACCCTTCTGCTTTATTAACATACGTTTATTTCCCCTTCTGCCCAGGTAACTAAGTGGCATCGTATTCAATCCGAAAATTCGATCTTCATAGGCAATATCTGTTTTGAGATCCCCTGAATTAAAAATAATCAATATTTCAAGAAATAATTCCTGTCTTTCTGAAGTGTATAGTCAAAAACACAAACAATGAATAGCATATATTCATCTGACCTCTTTTCTGCAGTTTTTTCTAGCAAAAGCTGATTTTTCTTTCTACTTATTGACAATCGAGACAAATTTTCTTTACGCACAGCAATTTAGTACTTGAAAAAACTATAAGTGTATGTGTCCAAATCCATAAAATATATCTCGGAAATAGTTCCATTTGACATATGCTGTGTGAGCTTCAATGGGATCTAGTTTTGAGGTCCCCTGAATTAAAAATAATAAATATTTCAACAAATAATTTTGAAGGAAGGAGTTTGTTACTTTCGTATTTCTTTCATAAGCATGATGAATGTTTTCGCTTTTCAGGTACCAACACCAGTCTGCCATCATGGTAATAGTCCAACCGCTATGTTGTCTTCTTCAATTGTGTTTCAAATCTTGATGAAAACGTTCACCCTGTTTCTCGCTGTAAAATTCAAGTTACGGAAAATAGTCGACGTGAGAATGTAAAAAGTGTAACTTGAAACTCCTGTTATAAACCTAGTCTCCAACATGATATTTACAATTACTCTGTAGTCTGGATTGTGTTTCCCAGAGAACATTTTTACATTTTTGCAGTTATACCAGGCTTGCTTTTGTTTGACTCAAAATAATTGGTGTCACACATTAACTTCCTGATCTGAGGTCCAGTAAAACCCCTGCTTTCAGCTTATTTATGGTCATGTTGTGGTAAACAATATATAGGCTCTCCCAAAATTAGACCGACAAACTTTGGGAGCCGATACATAACATTATTTTAAACACTTTTTGTTAAGGAAAGTTTTTTGCTCCGGTGCTTCATTTAAGCGCTGGACGAGTTAATTTCATAGATTACTGATTACATTTTAAGTATTTACGGCAAAATCAACAATGCAAATTAGTATTGCATTTATCTTAGTAAAGCACATAATCTTAATCCAACAAACAAACAAAGAACACATAAACAAAACACAAACATCTCATTGTTTACAGTTAACCACAGCTTTACTATTTAAAGCACATGCTGGAACGCACGCCCATTGCGATCAACACAAAGGGTATCGACGTGTCCTATTCTGCCGTACTCTCGCAGACAGCAGCAATTTCTCTGGTTTAAAAGTTTCTCGGTCCAATTTTGGGACACTGTCTATATGCGCTTAAAACACTGACTGTCCTTGTGTTGGGCACACACAAAATGGTTCACGATATCCAATTTTATAAACACAAATTCTTGATTTAAAAAAAAAAAATCTGACGTTACAGACGTTGCACCTTCAATTCAACTCAAAAAGGGGTCTGTCTGAGAACGTGCATTCATTCGAAAACACTTTTGATGCAGAGTAATGCAATTTGAATGCGAGAGAAGACTAAAATTTGTGGAATGTTAAGTATTAATCGCATTAAGAGTTAGTCAGTGCTCATTACTATAAATATAAATTACTGTAAATATAAAACTACTTAGAGATACATTATAGTGTGCGTGTGATGAAGTGGTAAAGGTTAAGGAATGCACTGAGTATCGTAATCCCTTGACATCGACCCCAGGACTCATGAACCATTAATCTGCGCAGAAAAACAATAAATAAAATAATATTAATGATATTAATGACGATGTCCCACGCAAGTAGTAAAGTACCGTCTCGCACAGTTCCTTTACTAGTATAAGTAATTAATTTAAAGAAAATTGCTATTTTGATTAACACAAGTCAAAAAGTATTTATAACTCATACAGATCTGCAGCACAGTAAAGCATTATGCCTTAGGTCCCAAGCTGCCTAACTACATTTGTCTATACTTTTAATACAATTTCGACCCAAGGAGTTCAGAGAGATCATTAAGTTAAAAATGTAAAATAAAAAGAAGCCTCAGTTGAGAGACTTTCTTTTCCATGCCCTTTTCTTTTAGTCACAAAGAATGGGGAGGACAAAGAAGCAGATTTAAGAGAGAAGAATTTAATGTTGCTTCATAAAAAATTTACGGCACAAATAAGATTTAAGATAGACTTTCCTTTGTTACTAAAGTAGCCCTCTTTGTGCCATAGACTTTATTTTTCGGAAGTTCAATTGTACCTTTTCCTCTCATATTTGAAAAAGAGAAAGAACGTAAATAGAATAGTAATAACAATACACACTCGGTGCGCATATTCATAGCACTTGACGTGCGCCTTTTATAAAAATAACTCCACTACGGCAGCCGTAAAATTAAGTGTTCATGTTCCAAGAATTAATTTTCACGGAATAGCTTACCGCGATATATGAAAAGCTTTACCTCTATGTAGGGAGGTCTTTGCCCTTCAAGGGACACAAAGGGCTTCATTCATTCATTTATTCATTCACGGCTGCCGTCCCACTGAAATGTTTGTAGAAATATTGATTTAATTTTGCCTAGATTGGAATTACTGCAAAGTGCTATATTGTTATTCCTGGCCTCTTCTAGAATGTTCGTTCTCCTAGAATGAAGATGACTTCAGAGGACATTCCCTGAAAATTCAAGATATACTATTCATTTTATATGAAAATGTCTTAAATATATGGTATTTTAATCAAAATTGTTTGAACCATTTTTGATAAAGCAACATTTTCGAAAAATATGCCATATTAAGAATAGTCTGGAGAGGATTTTCTTGAAAATCTTCGTGTCGCGTCTTTGGAAGATTCTGAACATAAATACCAATTTTGTTATTCGGTCGACTTTTTGAGTTGTGTTGTTGACACACGTACACGGACACTCTCTCTGTCCCTCAGTGTTACGCACAGGAATTTTTTTATAATTTTTTTTTTTTTTCATTAGGGAGTTCCAAAACATATTTCCGGTGAAACCTCGATATCAATTTTGGGTTGGAATGCAATCCTTCCCCTCCTTATTATAAGTAAAGGTCCTTGGAATTTAGGTGTGGGTGGAAAAGCATAAACTGGGCTAATAAATACGTAATTAGATTCAAAGTGTGACCACAAGTAGAGATTTTAATGTGGAGCTGTTTTTATTTTATGTTACAGGAACAGTTTGTTTCCATTTGAATTATAAGGTTAAAAATTATATACATATTCCTTATCATTTGTGATTTTAATGTTTTGTTTTTGGAATATAAATTCGTTTTTGAATAATTACGTTATTATTGCAATTCATATTAAAACCTTGCGATCACAAAATCTATCTAAATAAATACCTTTAAATTAAACAAGGAAAAACACGATAATAAAAACAGTGGACTCCATTTTTCCTTCAAACTTCTACGCTTTACTTAATGCCGCCGCTCCCTGTGTGTATGCCACAGTCTTTCTCGGAGTGCTTCAAGCCCGCGAGAACTAGCAAGGTCACGACATTGTGCTTGGGTTGATATCGCTGATTTACTACAAATGATTGACCTAAATCTACAAATAAGCCTACTGCAACTTATTTACTGTTCAAAGTCTTCGTATTATGTACCTACTATGGCATCAAAAGATGTTGAATCTTTACATTTTGTTTGGGTTCACGCCTTTCACAAGCAGAACTGTCAAAGAAATGTGAGCTTAGGTTAATATAAAGCTTATTTTGTGATTACATTAACAGCAGTAATGAGTAAGAGGTACTTATACTGGCTGCAGCAGCTAATGTTTCAATCAGCAACCATCACACCGAATGTTGTCGTTCCCATATCCATAAACATGCAACTAGGGTCGAGCATGTGAACCATGAGCTGACATAACACAAAGCGCTAGTTCCGGATGGTTATTGATCTTTCTATACATCGCTCAGTTAATTGGGCCAGGTTATTGAAATGCTCTTTGCTTACCGGATGAGATGGCCTCGCTCGCTCATCACGTGTTCAGATATGACCCTTGTCTGAATGATTGATTACCTCCTCTTGAGACAACAGCCAGCACTGCAATTCTACAAATTATACCATTTGATTACCATATCCGAGGACAATCAATGTGATGAGCCAAAGTGGATCACAAAATTAGTTTTTCGGCATTGTTTACAGGGACCTAGCACAGATGTTTTAGCTAAAGTGGCCAATATTTTCCATGTTGGGATTTCTGCAAAAATGAACTCTCAGGTCGGTGAGACCCGTAAACCAACGACAGGTGTGGTCCTCCAGACATTCTGGGGGTTGTGAGAGAGCGATGTGACCGCCAAAACAAAAAATATGGTGCTCTCTAAAAAGCGGTTACTATTACTGCTATTGCTCTCTTCAATACCATCAGTGAAAAATATTGGAGAGCGAGAGGATTAATGACTTCATTGTCAGAAATCCATCATTAGCTAACAACAACATATTATTAGTAAAACGCGTAAATATATTTGAGACGCTGCGCCATGATAACTGCACCTCCCATGCCTCTTCTCCTCCTGATTTCCTCGTTGCGCATCTGTATTAATGTCTCAAAACATTTCTCGATATGACAAGTACCCCATTTGCTTACTTTTTCATGAAACTTAGCATAATTACTGTACATTACTATCTAAAGAAATTGTAGAAACCATTTGGGGCTATAAGGTAAAACTTCGGCACAGTGGTGCTATTAGTCCAAAAATGTTTAGTTTTTAGGCTGCAATATCTGCATTATTAATTATAATTAATATTTTGTTATCCAAAGCACTAAATAAAAGAGCATTCTATACTCATACCTTAGGAATTCAAATATTAATATATGGTACTGACGAAATAAAAAATTATATGCAAAGATTACTTCATATTTTTGAAATATCACGATATAAAAATAGAACTTAGCTCACAGCTGAAAAACTAATTCAATTTTATTGAAATTTACACAATATACTATTTAGAATGAAGGTAAGCAACATACAAAAATTCAAAAGGGTGGAAAATTGTAGAAAGTATATAATCTGTCCTAAGTCGCCTTAAAAGTCAGAAATGGTCACTGATTTGGACGATATTGTTGGTGGAATGCGGGATCATTAGAAAAGAACTATTTTCTTAAAGAATGTAGGTTTATATGTATCTAAAAATAAAGTGTTTCGTCAACGAATGGCAATAACTCTCTCGCTAAACAGTTGAGCTGTATCTAGAAATAAACACCATATTAATAACTGCATACTGGGAATGTAATTCGTTAAATTATGACGTGTGTTCCTCCCTCTCTTTCTCTCTGCTACATGTCTGCGCATTTGCTCATGTGGTGTTCCACAAATTATTAATTAAAGTTGATTTTTTTTTCTTTTGCGGCTTTGGCATAGCTCAAACATAACTGTTTTTATTATTACTGGGAGCGGCTTGAATTATTCACAATAGCGTTACATGGACAAATGAACAATTGTTACAGCAGATTTTTAAGTGTAATACATCAACTTTGAGAGACAAAGGAAAGATTCTGTTAATGGCAACACATTCAACTAGTAGTGGAATTTTCGTAAGCAAAGGAATGATGGATTTGGTATTAGGTATTACGTTGTTTTGTGGATTAGAATTTTTAAGTCAGTACTTCTGCTTTTAGTATCTCAGTGTCAGTGTGCTCGTTATTTGAGGTTTACACACCCAGGCCCCGTTAAATCGATTTATGGTCAACTTGTTATTCTTTGTTTCCCTTCCCTGCCTCTCCGCCCCCACCCCGCCCCCTCCAGATGACAAGCTATGCCTCATTTTCGCAGTCATGATAGTGGAAATAGCTCAAAACATCTTCTGCATTGCTAGGTTGAGAGGACCAGCGAAGGTAAGAGAATTAAGAGGGTAGAAGAAAAAGGACTAAACAGCAGTTGCTATTCTTCTTTTTGGTGGCGAGGGAGTAGTGCCTACAGGTATTCCCTGAAATCTACACACGACTTCCCCCTAAATGCACTTCCGGGTGCACCGGGTGCACTCTGCGTCATGTTCATAGGGGAGGAGCTGTAAGAGCCTTCAGCCAATTAGTCAATACTGAATATCTGACAGGAAGCAGCGATATGTTTAGACTTCAGTGTTCCACGGATATTATACGAAAATTATTAGACCTACAACCATTAAACTTTAGTAAGGATTTCGTCTCTTGAGTTGTGGACAGAACACATTGGTGGAGAGTTAGTTCATAAAGCTCTGTACCTGATGTTCATCGCAGTGGTAGCAAAGGGAAAAATATATGAATTTTATGAAATACGTACACTAGTTTAATATTTAGTATTGCATTAATAAGAGCTACAATTTATATCAAACTCCTTAAAGCTTTAATTGTGACGTCGGCCGGTAGCCGCCGCCCAAAGAAGCTCAGTGTTAGCTACCTCACAGCACTACTTGTAAATACGTGGCCCGACGACATGAAAGCGATCAGAATAAAAACAACCACGAGCATGGCAGAACATTCCAGAAAAGGTTTATTTTCCAGAAAATGTGCCGTTAATTTGCCTGCCCTTTGTAAGCAAATGAGTGTTAGAGCAGTTTTTCAGAATTAGTATTAAGTTAGCTTCTAAATGTGTCATCAGAGATAGTTTGACATTAGTCGTTACGTTGGAGTAGTTTGTTGTATGAAGCAGCTGTTTGTTAGAGAGTAGTAGAACTGTGAGCAGTATTTGAACAGATGTCAGTTGCAAGGTCACAATGAACTGTAAATTGCACTAACGATAAAAAAGAAAACTATGCTTTTGTGCTACAATTTTAAAAGAGAAATAAAGTGACAGAAAAAATAACAAACTATCATTTGTCACAGTATTATTGGTAAGCTGCAAGAATAAACATTTTAAGGGACACTGGGAGTGAAATTTTGGTCAAAATTGTCAAAAAGTCGAAAATTGTTTTTTTACCTTAAAATGTTCCTGGAACACCTGTGCATTTGGATCAGCTAACCTGTTTCATATCCCCCACTCCATGTGGTCATTACGGCCCTTTCAAATAGCGCTCTTCCCTTAACGTACACAGGATGCTCCTATATAAAAGCCTGTTTTTCTCAAAACTACATTTCTGCACATCCCAAAAGAAGGTCGCGCCTGAGTTTTGCTTCACATTCAATGAAAATTTTCAAAGTATTCATAAATAGCAGCTAAACAAAACTATGCTTCGATATTGATGTTATCATTAACATGAATTCCAAAAACACTTTTTTTGTATGGAAAAAATCAATAATTTTTAAGATTCAATTTTCTTTGTTATTAAAAGAATATGTACAGCATAATCAGCAAACGTATTTGATATATCTCTCCATACAATTGTTACCCATGTTTTAGAGTACCAGTCCTGGCAATATAAATGAATTTTGGAAAGTCAATAGACGCGAGCTACATTTTGAAAATGTGCCTATTAAATTCATAAAATAATTTATATATCATAAACGAATTATCCAATTTTAATGAAATTTGGTGTACCTCCTATTATCATATAAATACAAACATAGTAAACATTTCAGAAAAATCTATCAAGAAATGTGGAACTTTCAAATTTCACTAGCAGTGTCCCTTGTTTGTTCAGTGGTAGGGAAAATCATACGAGAGCAACATATTAGATTTTTAGTGTGTATGTGTTTGAATCTGTCTGTTATCTCATTAGCTTGCTTGCGTCTGTTAGTTCAGATACATTTTTATCAAAACTCGAGTGTTTCACCCATACCAACCTGTTACTCGCGTCACCATAGCTTGACAAATGAGTAGGTACCTAATGTATGTTTATGTTTATGTTTGTGCAGCATGTCCGGAACACACGTTCAGATGCACGGATGGTCGCTGCTTGCCCGAGTACGAGTTCTGCAATGCTGTGGTGAGTTGCAGTGACGGGAGTGACGAGCCCAGGGCGGCGTGCAAGGCTAGACGCTTCAACACCTTGAGGGGACACTGCCCATTCCGATGTGACAATGGACGCTGCCGTTCAGATGCCATCACTTGCTCCGGAAGAGATGGCTGCGGCGATGGCTCGGACGAAAACCGCTGCTCTATCTGCAGTAAGTATTTATTCACTGCATATGCCTGTTACCCAAACATTACAAAGAATAACAATAATAATACAAAGAACAATAACCTACAATACTCATAATGTACGAATCAGAACAGCATTATAGTTACCAATTTATGGTTGTGCAATACAATAGCTAAAACTTTTTGAAATTATTAATTACTGTACTATTTACGTTCTTTAATTACCTAAACAGTCAGTATGATCAATATATTTACCAGCAGCATTCACAATAAGTTTATAAAATATCAAGCATACATCTAAGTTACTTTTATAATAAACTATCCAACATTTATTCTATTTAAATTTTTCGTAAATTTCTTGTTGGACAGGGGGTAACCCTGATAGGCTGCTAAGGGCAATTCATTCCTCAGTGGTTTTAAAAACAAAGGAGAAATTTCCTACCTTGATTCTGTGCCTTCTACCCTTAATTTTAAATAAATAACCACAACATATCGGGTTGTCCAATTTTTCACTAACACTTGAATCACTATAAGCTTTAAATAATACGCATAACCTATGTCTCTTACCAAACTTTTAGAGGCTCCCATTTAGTCCCTCCCCCTTTTACAGGCCCAAAATATGTACCTCTTTTTATGAATTCCTAGCGCTGCTATCACGAAAAATTCCTAAGAGTTTCAGGATCACCAACACTTTTACTACTCATAATGTAATGGAGGACATTCAGTTTTTATATTTTAACTAAAATGCTGCCTTTTTCGAAAAAGCTTAAAAATACTACACTCGTATCAATTTTTGTAAATCAGACTTGCTTAATTTATTTCTCAGACAGACATTTTAACCACATGCATCATTGGGTGTTCGAGACATCAGCGTTTAGGCTCTCTCCCCTCCCCCACTCTCTCTCTCTTTCTCTCTCTCTCTTTCTCTCTCTCTCTTTCTCTCTCTCTCTCATCAGAATGGTTCTGGTTTATCTAACGAATCATATTACAAACTTAATCAGCTGACACGCCCATCATGCTATATGTAAACACTCAGAGCTCGTATCATCTATTCAATGGTTTTAGATCTTTAAAACAAAATAAATATAAAATGAAATAGTTAACGCCACGCAAAATTAATATAAAAGGAAAGAAACCGCCAAGTTCGGCAGTTTTTTAAGCGTAATTCTGCGGTAAGAAGCCAAACACTGCCACTTTTACTGTATACGGAAGTATTGTTTTCATTATCACATAGAGAAATCAAAATCAAATTAATTTGGTTGTCATTTTAGAACGTTGTTATTTTTAGTTTACAGCTGCCTACAAAACTTATAGTTAAAAATGATAGTTATTTTAGAAAGCACATTTACTTTGATTCTGTTCCTAAACAAACTCACGAAGTGCCCCTCATAATCTTGCCATTCTCAAATCAATGTTTTTGAAAATAAGTAAAAAGGATCAGAAAATGTATTTCTTCTTTGGCTTCCCATCATAAACTTACTGTATATATTATATTGCGTCTGGTTACACAGTGCTGGTATAATAATTCTAATTTATGTAAGTGAAAGAAATAATCAATTCTAATTTTGCCGTATTTCTACTGGTTGCGGCGTTTTAGTGAAAATTAAACTTTTCGCTTTCGGTTTGTAATTTAGGATGATCTATTTGGAAAGATAGAATTTTCTGTGTTGAAGCTATGACAATCAGACTGCTGCTTTTCTTTTTCGAGAAAATCTCGAAAGCAAACACATTAAACCTTTTGATTTGACAACTGTTTAGTATAATCCGCGCTATGTGAATATAATGGGTCATACGATATGTACAATTTACGTCAAAATACCGCTATTTATAATTACTGTTATATAGAGTTTTTATTATCTACTATTATTTGTTGTTTCATATTTTGTACAGGCCCAACTTTTTGGTAATATCGGGACTTTGAACTTTAGAAACAACTAACTTGAATGTAAGCTTTTGCTGTTGGTTCTGTTTCATTTAGAAATATGCCCACCTCTGCAATGTGGAGATAGCGTATCTGTCTGATATTAAACACGTCTTGAGTTCAAATGTCGTTTAAGTTGGTAGCCAGGATATGTTCCTTTTTATCGGAGGTTTTTCCTTATCCCGAGAAGACGAATGTTGGGTAACTCAAAGCTAGGGACCCGAGCCCATTTGCACCATTTCAGACATTTGTTCATTCTCAATCTGATATGACAAGTTAAAGGAGGTTAATTAAGCATTAAAAACAAATAACCAATATTACATTCTGCTGGATAATTGGTTCTTGATGGCTAAGGCAAAATTAAAAAAACGGTAGGAAACATACCATCAATTCCACATTCATGCTGACGCTGATGAGCTCGCCAGTTCAGTTCAAACGCGATTACTAAACAGTGACTGTGGAGGAGGGGGGGGGGGGGAATTAAAATTATTTTGTTGTTTAACGACGCTATCAATTGCCAGGATCACATCAGCGTCGCTGGTGTGCCGGAATTTTGTCCCGCAGGAGTTCTTTTACATGCCAGTAAATCTACTGACATGGAGCTGTCGTTTTAATCACACTTAAAAACCATCGGCCTGGGCCGGGTTTGAACCCGCAACCTTGGGATCGGAAGGCCAGCGTCTAACCAACTGAGCCACCCAGGCCAACAAGGGGGGGGGCCGAGAATGATTTTAATTGTAGCAAAATTCCATCGCTCAGCCGAGAATCAGCTTTGGGTTGAGAAGCCAGAACGTAATCACTATTTTTATTTTATTTTATATTTGACCATATTGACCAGTATATCTACATAGAGGAAAAGGTGATATTATCTTCACTTGTCCATAAATACTAAAATACATGTCAATTTTTGTAACTTGTTTTCGAGATGTTACCACAAACAATTCCTTCTTATGATCTATAGTCTAGAATGACACAAATTACATTATATTAACATCAATTTTTGGAATAGAAAAACCAAGTGTCATCATGAGATGGCAGCAGTAAGTTCAGAAATATTGAAATATGCCATTTTCCGTACCACCTTTTCTCTACAATTGTAGATATTTCTTCAGCCATAATTTTAGAAATGCTTTCTTTTGCAAAACAAACAGATGTACACGAATAATGCAAAACATGTAAACATATTTTTGCAATTTCTTTGCCATTTTTCTAAGGTCAGGCTTTCTTTCTCCAAAATACATTAATCTTTAATAGTTGCTATCATTAATAGTGAACAATTAATTTGCTTGAATGTATAGATAGCTTCAACTTAATGCATTTATATAAGTGTATTAATACACAGTTTAATAATAATACTCAGTAGAACCATATTTCTATGTAAAGTTGGCACCTGTATGTTGCTTCGTTATGGAAACAAAGGCACACGTTTAACAGCGCGGAAATGCCCAGAGCAGGTCAGTGTGAGAGTGAGAGTGAGTGACAGGACTGTCGGAAACATCCCCCGTCGAGTGAAGTGCCAGTATATGTGTCACCCTCACACACTTCACACTTTTTTTGCTTGCAGGGTGCCCAGCGATTCCGTAGCAGCGGAAGGACAGATGGAAGGACGACGATGCGATCAATATAACAACGCTAACACCCTTCGTCAACTCAACAAAGGGAGGATTTGCATCTGAAAAGAATGAGGAGAGCAAGTGACTTGGGGAAGGGGGTGTTGTTGTGACATTACTGGTGACGTCACCCTTAGGGTGTGCATCCCCGCTGTGACGAAGACAGGACCAAAACATTTAAACCTTTTTACTTGTGATCATCAGTGAAGACAAGAAATTAGTATAAATTTCTGGTGCAATTTCTTCGAGAAGGGATTCTATAGTTTTCGAATATGCAATGGAACTGTCGACAAAATAGGTTAAGAATCGTCTGTAAAGAAGTGTGTTGTTAGAGCGGCACAGAAATTGTCTCTTAGCTGAACGATCTGGAAGGGTTCAAAGTACGCGATTTTACGAGATTCTTTTGTTTCCTAAGAAAGAAATATTCGTATAGTTTAATAATTTTCGTAAGCGAGTTAGTAAGTATAGACCAGAGAAAAAGAAGCCAGTCATTCCGTAATATTTTCGTACTTAAGTAACTTAAAATATTCTTATTAGTAATACATTCCTCTACTAAAGGTACTTAGTATGTTCTTAAAGACAAGGAAGTAATACTTTATAATCCAAAGCTACAATTCTGTAGTAAACATAGTCATAATATAACAATGGAATTGCGATTTATGACAGACATGCGGTTTGTCTAATCTTTAGAGAACAGCTCCACAGCTCATTGAAAAGAAATTCCAGTTTACCACGAGTGGCTAGAAATGCAATTTCATAACGGCTGCTAACGCCTAATGCATCCACAGAAGTTTAATGAAATAGTTTAGCAGAAGTGGATAGAAAATGAAATAAAATAAACAGCCAACACTTGTCTTGGTTTGGTCCTTTACGGCAAAGTTTAAACTAAAAATAGCCCTCATTTTAATGTGGATAAAATTATGTAAAATAAACAGCTTATCTTATATTAATTTAAACTTGTGGTATATTGCCAAGACTACTAACTTCATTCCCATAATGTTGTAAAACATATGGACGTTCATCTTACCTTTCTAGGTAAGAATGGTTCAAACAGATGCAGAACCATTGGACCCATTTCCAAAATAGCAATTACCTTTACATTTAGTGATTCATTATGCCGCCGACTAGGGTTATGTTGTGGTGGTGTTGAAGTATCGCACACATAGAGAAGGCCATCATGAACAATGGGAGGAACCAATGAGTTCAATTGGTTTGGACACCCACAGTAACTGAGTGGTTGAATAATTGTGGCCACAAGATATAATCACTTTTGCTAACATGTGGAAATGAAAGTCTGCTACAGTCTTAATGAAAGATAATACGTTTTGCTACGCAAGAAGAGGTCGCTAAGAGTGGTAAAAATTAAAAAATAACTAAACTTACCTCTAATAGGGACATTATTACACTTTCTACAGATCAAAAGTGCGAAACTGATACTATCATTCAGTTTATCATCAATATCCCTTGACTGCACACAACGCAAATTTTAACATAGGTTTCGCTGTGTTAAGGAGTATCTTAGTGCTGATATTAATAATTATTAGATCCATGTAGAAGAGATATTAAACTAGCTTCCTTGTCACTTATGGAACATACTGAAATACCTCCGTAGTTACAGAAAGATCCAGCGCTCACTTAACCTCAAACAGTCAACTCAATAACGACGGTGTTGAAATTTGTCTCTCGAAAGGGGAGTGATACTGGCAAGAATGACATTGTTGGACTTATTATGTAAAAAGTAACTAAATGTAAACAGCTACACTCATCGCATGAACGTGGCGCTTTTATAGATCTGAAATTAACTTTAGAGTATGGACCTAAGAATCAGAGAATCAATAACTATGAAATATGTAGGCTTTTACAATAGAAAGAATGAATTTGCTCCCAAATGATAGCACCAGTAAAAAAGCTACATGTTGTATTCCTTTGGATTGGAGGGAAAACAGGTTTGTATAGGACCTTATGGTGATTCTAGTCGTGCTGTAAAATTCTCTTGCTGTTTACAAGATCCGAAAATAGTATTTTATTGGCATTCCAGCTTTACTACTAATGCTTATACCCTTTAACAACACTTTTTTTTCGTTGTCTCCATTTGCTTTGCTTAGATAGAAAGCTGGTAGTTCAATTGAGGGACCATATTCCTGTATAAATCTTGCTGCTCTTATAAAGAACACTTCGGGCACAAGTTATATATGCAATCTATGATAAACGTTTCATTATCATAGTGCACTTAAGTGTCGAAAATTCAACAAAATCTTGCGATTTATTTTCACGGCCCTTTCTATGGGAACCAGAATCCCCAAGTAATAGCTTTTGCTAAAACATACAATGTATAAAACAATCCATCATCCGAATCACTATTTTTAGCATATATTTAATGTTGACTAGTTACTGAATAATATACAACAATACTGAGTAGAACTTCTGATCTTCGATGTAATCGTGACTCTCACTGTCCAATACGGGCATTTTCTATATTATGGGTATATACTTCCAGTTTCCAGCCTTAGAAAATACCAAAGATTATTGTAATTTTATTTTATTTTAAACCACAGGTGCCATTGTAGGCACTCAAAGTGCAAAACTGCCCCCTCTCTCAAACCCACCACGCCGCTGCTTCACTCAGATCTACGACTAAGTTGCAAGTCTGTAGCGTAAGTGTTAGTCACAGTTCATAAAAAATGAAGTTTTCTCTACAACCCTTGATTGTGCCAGTTAACTGCTACTAATACTTATTGTTGTAAGCTAATTGTGGCATAGGTATTTTGTTGTGGTAAATTTTCCTGCAATAGTTGTTCAGTAAATAACACTTTAACATGCTTTATGCAGCAAGCAGTATAACCCTAAAATTGAATACCCTTCCCGTTTATAATGGCGTGCTTTTGAGGTTAAGTGATAAAATGGATCGCTCCGTATACCTACAGGTATTCTAAGGACGAGACTGATAAAGTTTAAGTACTGTCCCAATTGCGCATTTAGGGTCAAAAGATATGCAGGTTAATTGAGTACCTACCCAAAACAAGTTTCCTTAGTTAATGTTCCAAGTCGCTTTGGATTGATTCTGTGTGTGCTTATGTAATTATGGCTTGGTAGATTTTCTACTTGGCTTCCTGCACTCAGAGCAAAAGCTAATTACTGTTGCCATAAATATTCAGAGGTGAACCCTTTCGTCCTTCTAACTTGCCGTGAACCACAGTCTAAAGTAGCGCTACCCAGACGTGCGTCCCAGTGGCAAACCAACCAACATTCCACTCACTCAGAGTACGCTGTCGTAAAAATAATGCAGGCGTTTCATACGCCAAGTTTTGTAAATACGACATCTATTGCAGAAACATAACGTGCATTAAGTGGTTGCTGAGGTTTAATTAACTAAATCGATTATTATTTAAAATTTATTCATTACATTCCTTTAATGTAAAACTTTCCCCATTCATACGAATAATGCATTTATTTTAAAACAAATAATTGAAAATCAGTCTTAATGTAACATGGAAACTCACTTTTATCATTGTAAAAGCTTTTGAATATTATAAAACATCCCTTTCGTGGGGAACTCGGGAACAAAAAGAGTTCGAAAGTATCTTATTAAATCTGCATGGTTATAAATGGGAGTAAAATTTGTGATGAAATTGTAACAAATTTAGGAGTTCAACGAGTATAGTGACGTTCCCATCTGTGGTTTGGGGGGATAGCCTGTCTACCTCAATTCAAGGGCTCCTGAAATAAAACCTAGGGGTGTGTTTCCGGAAATTTCCTTTATCCTTCCAATGTCTATATGACCTCCAAGCTCATTTGAGCGCCCATATCATTTATTCACAATCCACCTAAAACTGCCCTTTGCTAACTAATTTAAGTTATTTATTTTAGCGAGTAACTGGAAAAACTATATCGGAACATACCTGAAGTAAATCGTAACACTCACTAAATTATTAAATAATTATTTAAGGAAACGAAGATAACTTGTAAAAAGCAATCCGACCCCGACTCAAAATGCGAGATTTGTAATTTTAAATGTATTTATACAAAACTAAGGGTATTTTATATCGAAGACTATAATAGATCGAGGAGTATCATATTAAGTATCCTATTTTTAATATGTAAATTGTGACGTTACCTTTAAACTTGACAACAATTATGAGCTAAATATTAATAGGTTTCAAATCATTTTCACCAAAATTGGAAGAGCCTTGGGAAGAAAACCAAGGAAGCAAACCAAAATAAACTATATAAAGACGGCAATTCCTAATTTTATCTATGGAAAAGAACAAAAAGAAACGATTCTTGAATACAGAAAGAAGAAATGTAGTTCTTTAGTGCGCCAAAGCAGGAAGAGCACGAAAACATTGTTTTATTCGAAACTGAAGGTAAGAATGAAAAAAAAAATTAGTAAGATCATACAACTGGAATGTTTGCAGACTGCTCAAAGCATCTCCATAAGGGTAATAGTCACCAATGATCTCAGTAGCTTTGGGCCCTAAAACCCCGTTGTTATTTAGTATTACAGCATTAGTAGTTATTCATAGCAGCTTATGTTCTTTTATTTGTTACTTTGTGGCAGACATTCAGTTCTTTTTACTTGTTCCATTTATATAGACTCGTTTAACCACTTTAATATATAAGCGTACTTGGTTTTAGTAGCAACTGATTGATTTAAAGTTTTGCGTATTTATGACATTGAAAAATATCAATTCAAAAATTCCCAAATTGAACCTTTGCAGCGGATACAAAATTATTCGAACTCAAATATTATTCGCCACATGTAAAACTCGATCTATTAATCTCCAAGATTAGGGGCCCGTATGCTTACAACATTCCTAATGAGGAATTCTTCAATTTTTCTGTTATATCTTAATTATTTTCCATATATATTCTCATATTATACTACCATACTCGAGATTCCTCTCAAAGGATGCCATATATGCAGGTTTATAACCAGGTTCATCCAGAAAGATATATGATCCATGAAGGGAATATAAAAATGTAATTTTTGAAAATTTGGTTAACGATTCTTAGCAATGTTGAATATGAGTTGTGCACTTCCCAAATTTGTCAAGACCAGTTAAACAAAATGTTTGAGAAAATGGAAGAATCGAAATAAGGAATAGGGAATATTCTTATTTAACTAAAAAGAAGCATTTATTTATGTCTAACCATTTAAACAAACCGGGCTCTAGAATGTATATGTTACCTCAATTACTTAGAAATAAAAGACTTTTAGAACTCTAGCAGAATTTCAAAATGCCTGTTTTAAGAGTAACAAATTTGGACGTGTTTCAAACAGTAAAATGCTGTAGGGTTCTGTAAAATTATCTGACTGAGTTTCAATTCTAGTGGGGTTTAGTGACTTACATGTTCTCTCACGTGATTTTTTAGTCGGTGGAACTACCTACCATTAGAAGTTTCAGTTACATTTCCAGTGGGATGCGTCTTCATGATGTATCATTGCTGGTAACTGGATGGTGTTCACCAAGTTTGGTTTAAAGGTGTGTGCATTAGAGGAAAATTAGGTTTAGGGCCCATTCTATATCTCCAAAGGTAGCCATTACCTTTCTTCTCAGGGAGATATAACAATACATTTCAGCTGTCCCATTCTGGCAAGGACATTAATCTTCCGCAACTGGTAGAAACTCCATCGAGCATTAGTATACGGCTCTTTTATATAAGAGATACTTTTGTTGGTTGTAAAGGTCGACGACAGAGCCGAGTTTGTCTCTTCAGTCTTACAGCGCCACTGAAGATATCAGCCACAGTTAGTAGAGAAACGCCTGACAGAAATTCCAATCCGCTACGAACGTATATACTGAAATTTTATGTTTTAATCTATGCATTATTCTGGGTATTATTGCAGCAAACTACAAATTAAAGCAGTTGCAATCACTATCTAGCGATGTATTGGATTTCGCGGAAAGCTATCTGGGTACCGCTGCTTCAGAACTATAACAAATATAGCGTATGTTTCTAACACTATGTTGTTAGTATTAGGCTTCTAGAGAGATGTAGAAGGCAGTGCATAAAGATCAGATCGAAATTACTTTCTGTTCAATTTATTAGAGCAAGGCAAGCTCTTTCTGAGTTAGCTGTATCTTTAATTGAATCTGTCTTCCATGATGTTTCTGAAATGTGTATGTATGTATGTATAGAGATTAGACGTTCCAGGTTTAGAATATTTAATATGAGGCAGAAAAGACCATTTCACTCTACCACAGAGTGAAGGACCACATGCCATGTATTTGTATAATGTCAAAGAGCACATAATAAATCGACATTTGAAATAGTGGTGGTTTTTATTTTACTCATGTATCCTTATCAAACAGCAATGTATGTATGATTAAGGGGGGATGTATGCGGTTGGGGTCAAAAAATCAATTTTGTGTTTATCAGCTTATAAATTAGTTGGATACCATGAGAATATTATCCAAAAGTTTCAAGCTTATATTCCATCTATAACTGTGTTAAAAATGTGTTTGTTTAAAGGGTTGCATGAGGTTACGCCCCCATTCTGTCAGATATCACTCACAAAAAACAAACAATTACTTCCACTTTCTTTCCTATTTGGACGGGCACACTTTCAGGAAGGATAGTTACCTGGTTCAAGAAGATTGTGGCAAGGTGGCAATTTGTGTGTTTTGTTTTTAAACAGATCTGCTACAAGTTATGGTTACGGCCAACATTAAACAATTTTTCCCAGGTACATAATGTTCTCATTTTTCTTTCTCAGTTTGCCGAAACTTACATTTCCATTATGTAAGGTACATGTTTCTCCTAAAGTATTTAAGCTATTGCACTGAAATTTTGCACAGTTATTAAAGATACCAAAATGCATTTTTCTGTGAAACAGAATTTTGCTAAAGTTTTTAGAAGGTAAGCTATTGAGAAATACACGTGATAAAAATAATCCTAAAAATTAACAAGATAATAAAATGTTTTTTAAAAAAATAACCAAGACATTTAAAAAAATTCTGTTCCACAAGATTTCTTATTTATCTGTATGTAATGTCTGAAAAAAGCTGAAAAGAATTGCTTCAGTAGTTTTCAAAAAACCTATACCCTAATTTGATCCTGTATTTTACATATTTTAATCACCATAAATTAAATATAAAGTAATCATTTGTTTTGAAATTTTCTGGACATATTCTACATGTGACCTTCTAACAGGGTGCAAAATTTGGTAATTTTATCTCAAACAGAAGTGTTAAAGTTTGTATGGGGCTGCATTTTCGCATACGTCCCCCCCCCCCCCCCCCCCCGTTAGGTTGCTTATAGTGACACCAACATTTCAATCTAAACTCTGCATTTGTCCGTAACCTTTATGGTTTAGCTGGCGAAGTCAGTTGACTTCCAAGCACACCCCACAATTACTAAGCCTGTATGTATGTGAATGTGCTATACCATAAACGAACATTTCCAGCTCCTACTATATAGCATTGTCAACCCAACTTACTGAACAGTATCGTGGCCAATGAGATAGAAAGCTACAGCGCAAACTGAAATCAGCTGATTCTTCTAGTCCACTCATGACCCAATAAACTAAAATTATAGACGCTTAATACATCCCTGTTCTAAACAAACAAATGCATTTCTCACTATATTGTATAAAAGATACAGCTGGATCATAAAAGATATAAGATGGATATACAATGTTAGCCATGTTTCAGACTCGTTATTACGTAACTCCGATTCGCGCCGTAGTCTATTTCGCCAGCCACGACAGCATGTACCTGTATAACAGTAACATTTTAGGACTTATTTCTTCCATTGTTAAATAGTAAATTCTTCCCTCAAGCACCTTAGGGCTGCAGATATAAATTTTACCTTCCCTATAGATCATCTAGAGTAGAAGAGGTATCCACACAACAGTTTAAAAAAAGTATTTCGTCGGAAATGTATGCCTTTTGTCGATTTATGCTTCCCGAAATACTTTTAGAAATATGTTACTCCTTTTGTGTGGCTGCTTACGTCTGCCTTCAGCAAGCTAAAAAAGCTAATGTGTTGCACTCACCTAACTTTCTCTACTTTATTCCCCTGAGACATAGATATATGGACCTTTTTCAAACAAACAAAAGAAAGTATTCAGGGTGTCCCCAAACAAGTATTTTATTTCAGGTGAAATACTGCAAGTGTATACCTAGTGGAGAAGTAAAGATAAAGCTCTATACACAATTCCAAATTTATGTTTAGGCGACACGCAGATTGAGGAAGTTGGAACTTTTTCTAAGTATTTTCCTTTGTCACTGACGGCCAAGTGATGCTCCCAGCGAACATTCGAGAAGCATTACAGCTCATTTCCAAGCCCTATGTCTTACTCCGGCAGGTGCTTGTGTTGCATGATGGACTCATTGTACCTATGAGGACACGGTAATGATGTACCAATTGAAATGAATGATGTGGAAAGTACCCTATAGAACCTACACAACCACCGTTTCATCCGCCACAAATCCCACTTGTGGTCTTTGGGATCGTACCTGGATCGTTTTGTGAAGAGGCAAGTGGCCTAACCACTTTACCACTGCGTTACCTATTAGCTAAAAGGTTTCCAGGTAATTGTATCTACTATTGTATACCTTTTGCTTCTGCTTTTCATCCTATACTCAACAAAACTAACACAATGATTGAGTTTCTCGGTTACAGAGGAAGTATTACATTCCATCCAAAATTTCGATATTGAGTTTTTGTCCAAGATTTACGATTCGGGCTCTGCTATATAAATCACATGATTCGAAAACACCTGAAATGACACTATGTACACATTTATGATCCTTTTATTTAAAACTGCTTGTACTTCATTACGCAGCTTGAAAATGCAACAATGTAAGGTTTATGCCTTGATTAAATTTCAGCTGACACTTGTCAGAAGTTAAGCTAAGATGTATTCTCCTAGCGCGCCGTAAATTTATTCTGCAGTAGCTCAATTACTATCCTCATCTTCATAAGACAGATTTATGAACGATAACTATTATACATCGTCGCTTATCTCTTTGACATAGCACCATGCGTTGTGAAATATATGGGCGTACAGGGTAGGCGTATGTCTCCATATATCATAATGTACCTAAAAATGCTAATTAAAACCTTAAGTGCACTCAAAAGAAGCTGCAGCAGTTGTAAATGAAAATTAGAAAGTTAACATTTCTTGCAACTGTCGTTTGAATGTAAATATTCCTGTACACACTAAGCAACTTTTAAAAAATAAATAGTCACCTCCTGAGAAATAATTAATTACAGACTAACACGATACCAAATGAGTATCTAAGGAGTTACCATTTAACAAAGCATACCATTCCATTTCAAGATTAAACATACCACAAATGCACCGAAATATGGTGCGCTTTGCTATTAATAATCCTTGACCAGTACTCATATGCCAATTATTAGAAAACGTGGCGATATGTAAACAAAATATGGATACCGTTGATTAGGTATCCAAATACATTTTTTAAAATTATTTAGGGTTGATATTTTAAGATTTGGCTCGAAATAAAATCTCAATACGGGACTTACACAACATCAAACAATATTTTAACGTAAACATAGGACCACATTTCAGTGCGTTCGCAACGTTTTGTATCTTGCATTCTGCTATTTGTGAACCTTTTAAAAACAATCTTAAAAGTCATGCATTTTAGTAGACTTCATATGGAAACAGCTCTTAAATTACCATGGTTCAAACAAATTACATTCACGACTAATTTATTAGCAATTAGTAACATTCTCGACCAATAAAACGGATATATCGTTTCATACAAACAGCAACCTGCAGTTTATTTTTAGCAAGCCTGCCTATATGAATGAAGATTTATTTTAATGTTTGACTGATGGGATGTTTAGCAAACCTATGAAATCTCCCAAGATTGTATTTACTTATTTGTTGTTTTGGTATAGTTTTAATTTGCGAATGTCCTAGTGGCTCGGAGGATCTGATGTTTTAATAAATCTCAACTGATTGCAATATCCTTAACATAAAACCGTGGTTGCGAAATTTCAATATCCGAGAAACCCCGATCACCTGAGTGCCATTGCGCCACACAATGAAGCGCTTCAGCCGCTGCCTTGGATTCCACTATAGTTTTGCTTCTGATGGTATTAAAAATTACATTTAACGTACTTATTTTCTTCTGCCGGATTGCAGCCCAGAGCTTGTTCATTTCAAGCAGTTTTTCTTTTAGCTAGAAAGCTTACACAGTGTTGAGTCCGACTCGGAAATATTCAGCTGCTACCTTGTTACTAAGGCTCATGTCATACACATAATTTTATAATTGAAATTTGTCGACAAATGTTCAAACTCCTGTGATTCTAATTTCAACTTGCAATGGTTCGTGTAACACTGAAAACATTTAAGATGCTCCGCATCTAAAATACCCTTAATGTCGTTCGAATTCGACCAACTGTGTGATATATCGACAAATTTTGTTAAAGAGGGGTATAGGGTAGGGCAAAAGAAGGGGACACCTCGCTCAGTGCTAGCTGCTGGGGGTGCCACCAACTAGGAGGAAGGGATGAAATAAAGGAACCACTGCAGGCTGCAAGCCGCAGAGACCTACGGAAGTCTCAAAGACCCGTCCCAACACTAAGAGGGTAAGTGTCCACTTTCCTTTCAGCAAGCATCTGCGCCATCTGCTCAGCACTACCACACGCCATGAAACCTAAAATCACAGCTAAAACACGAGGAATGAAAAGGAAATTATGGAAGGCTAATTCTGGTAGACGAGAAAACAGACCAGCATTCGCCCAAGGTCAGATTGGGCAGTCAGCCGGAATCGAATCCGAGATCTCCAGAACGTGGAGTCACCTTATTCGGTAAGTTTTTTTTCAAACTCTTGTGTAGAAAATGTCAGTTCCATACTTGCAGTGGGTTTCCAAAAAATTGAAAATTTGTAGAAATCCCTTTAATTAAATAACCTTAAACGTATCTAAAAGAAAAAGACGCGTTACAAACATACGACTGTCTTTGTTCAGCATATTTATTTTATAACTACTGTACAAATTATATATTACAAAACTAGTTCTTCTTTCCAGTTCTTAATAATCATGATAAATGTTGGTAGAAGTGCTTTCAACACATTTTTAGCAGATATAGAAAAGTATAACAGATTGCATCTTCTGCCTGCTGGTTAGAAGGTATTGAAGTTCGGTTCCCAACTGCAGCACGAGAAAATCTTCTTTAGCCAGGATTATTACTAGGCTTCGAGCCTTCATACAGCTATCGCGAAATGAGGCGATTGCAAGTTACCAGCACATGGGCAGAGTGTGACGTCGTTCCACGGGGACAGTCACAGCACAAAACACAACCAGGCTTATTCCGTACGGTGCTTCTCGCTATTCCACAAAGAATAAAATGCCTCCAGCACGAAAATCGAAATATTCACGTGTTGCTGAACTTGTACAAGAATTTGGGAGTGAATATTTTACTGCAAATGGTGACAGCATAGAATATAAGTTATGCAACAACATTATCCACAATGTTCAAGCGTCGACTGCACCTCACCTCCTCTGTTGTGATAGACTGACCCCTTCCACTACGTATAGTCCAAACTCCGCAAACTTTTGTTTCCTGTATAAAGGCTCGATCCCTAATTATTATCTTTTTCTCTCTTAGTCTGGAAGTGTGAAGGAGGGCTGGATTGCATCTGCGATTAAGGGCTGATTCACAAGCACTGGACAACAGTAACGATAATGATTCTGACAACCGCAAGCAAGGCGGCAGTCAATACTTCGGTTCACAACAGCCCGGGGACGGTAACGGTAATATACCACAAAATGGAAGGGATATTGAGCATTGGGAATTCATTTGTTTCTAACTGGCCAATTATATTTTTCTAGCTTACGACTGGAGAGAGCTCTAGCGGCTGTTTCATGACTGTTTCAAAACATTTTAAGGTATACCTTAAATAAATGACAATCAAAATTGTTAGAACCATTTGGAAGAAAACTAAATCTGCGAAACAGTTTTCATATAAAGCGTAGTTTGTGGTGGAGGGCTTTGCTTGAAAATCTTTGTATTCCACCTTTGGGAGACATTGAACCAAAACACCAAGTTTGATAAGTATCCGACTTTTCATTTTTCAGCTGTGTTGTTCACAGGTACACATACACTCACGTGGAGCTTTTATTAAAAATCTGATATGTTGCAGTCACATAACTTTCTCTGCTCCTGTGCTAACTACTCTTAAACTCTTATTTCTCTATCTACTTCACGTTAGTCGAGATAGAGTTTTGTAAAAAATATCTTATTGCTAACTTCCTTGTAGGTGCAAGGGGAATGCTAGAATACAGTAGGCTTTAAAATATTTGACTATCGTTCAAAGTTTCTAAATTTCGTTCTATTTGCAGACAAAAAAGGAATAACGAACGACCTTCCATTTGAGAGAAGTTAAAATTATTGCAAAACTCATACAAATAACAAGGAATATTTCCGAAATACTTCATTCCACAAAAATTCATTTGGACGAACTTGTGTTTTAACCTTTTCACTGCTGACATACCATTACCTGGGCATACCCCTCCATGCTAAGTTATTTTCAGAAAACATAAACATTTGAAAAATACCGATAATGCCATGAAAAACTATAGTAAATGACATAAAAACTCACCTCAGATGATGTAGACTGTCCTTGATAATCCACATTGTAATAATTGTCGTTTTTAAATTATATGCTGGGAAGCATATGCAACACTCACAATACAGGGTTGTCCACAAGGGGCCACTAGTATACATTTTTCTGTCTGGCATTATGTAACGTCAATGCACTGGTTTGTTACTTGCAAAATAAACATATTGATTATATATTTGCACTTACATTTTTCACTTGACTTCATACTTAGGGATGTCCAAACAAGAACAGTTAAAATACACGTGAAAAATTATGTTTGGGGGAAAAAAAGCATTTCACGCAGTACATTTGCTCGTTTTCTTACACGCTTCTTTGCACAGCAACTCAGAAATTTAAAAGCGTCATGTATCATGTCCTCTGATGGTGTTTGACACGATACATTTAGAGTCAGGTTCTCTTTCGACATTTTCATCCAAAGTGAAACAAAAAGACCGATATACTACTTAACTTGGTTGTTTACTAAGATAGTGAGCTAATACTTTTAACATGCTATAAAACAGCAATTACTTTTTGATGATAAGAGATCAGAGTTATGCAAAATATACGCGCACCATGTGAAGAAGCCATTTTCACTAAGTTGGAAAACCCTGAATACGCCATGCCGATCACGTGACCAAGCAGTGGTCGCAAGTGCATGCAGCTGTGTCATTGCACTCCCTTCAAATATTTCCCTGCAGAGGGCATTACTATACAGAGTGACAACAGAAATGTAGTTCACATGCTTCCCAATAGATGAGACTACATCCCTGTGTTGTTCAAATGCTTATACGAATAAAACCTTGGAAATGCCCGGCATTCAAAGTTCCGTCCGAGATAACTCGCCCGTAGCACAGCTGGCAAGCCTTTCCGCGCCCGAGATATCTCGCCCGTAGCAGTGAAAAGGTTAACAAGATCTACATTTTTTGTAGAGTAAAATTTCGTCTGTTTCTTATGTTTTACCAGTTATTAAAAGTCATCAAGAGTAAATAGGACTACATCGACTATAGGCAGAAAATTCAAAATATACATTTCATTTGCCATAAAATGTGAAACATATAGCATTTTAATCAAAATCAAAGCCATTTTTGAGAAAATCAAAATTTTCGAAAAAAAATTCCATGTAAAGGGTAGTTTAGGGTAGAAGAATTTTCTTCCACATCTTCGTGTCGCTTCCTTGAAAGATGTTAATACCAACTTAAGTTTTTGACCGGTTCTTCTTTTTGGAGTTTTGCCGTTCACAGACAGGCACGCACTCAGACACACACAAGCGCACACAAGCGCGGACCTTTTTCTAAAAATGCTCTCTTTTTCGGATTCAGGGAGCCTTAAAGCATATTTGCGGTGAAATTTCAACATCGAAATTTTGGGTCTAATACAATACTTCCCCTACTTACTATACGTAGTAGAGAAAGTAAACATGCTTATTATTAGGTTCAAGGGACCTTAAAATATGTATTTCTGTTGAAATCTCGATATCGAATTTTAGGCTGGATTACGATAGTCTTTCCACTTATAATTAAAACAATTACTTTAATGGTATTTTGTTGATGCGTAGCTCAAGGTATCCAATATCCATATCTACTGTTACATCACAGGAAGGAAAATGGTGCACATAAACAAGTGATAGTGAGGGCAGAGCAAGGTCCTCCATTCAAACCTCTCCAGCTCCCCTTCAAGTAGTGGGAGAATCCTGCCTGTGTAGGGGATAACTTGTGCAACTCCAGCTCTGTGTACCAGGATGAGCAAGAGGAATTAAGGAAATGAGTTTTTACTGCCTTTCGGCCGGAGATTACTATTTTATTGTACGAGCAACGTTGCTTCTATCTTCCACTCTCGCGCTCTCTTTATTCAGTGTCCTTTGTAAAGAGACAGCACACCTTCAAACTTAAAGCATCATGTTTTCTTTCACGAGGAAAATGTTATCGAACATTTTAAAAGCCCTTTCACAGTAATACATATTAGCGTGGCATTACAATTCACATTTCGTTTTTGGGCAGAGGAATTCTAATATCCCAATCAAGAATTTGGTATCGGCAATAAACATTGAGACAACCAAAAACGATTTAAATTATAATGCTCTAAAGCCTCGGGGACTTTAAATTACATTATTGTGAATTCGGTTTCCCAGTAATGAGTATGGCAAAGACTACGCTACCTACACGCGAACCCGTGTACTTGGGGTAAGTGTGCAGGAAACAGTCGTAATTTGATTCAGCTATTTCAAAGTTTACATAAAAGCACATTCCGAGTTCAACCGCAGAACCAGTATGCCAGGCGCTATGCCATTGCCACTTCGCAACATTAGGTGCGTAATTTAGTCTTTTAAGACAGTTTTGATCATTGCTGTGCGTTTTAATATTGCTTGAATGGCACAAGCTATTATGTACGAGATGAGTTTATCCCAAATTTAAATAAACCGTTATTTAATGACATGTATTTATTGACTGTACGGGTCTATGGTGGATAAGGCCTGTCTATAATTTTTTGCAGCCAACCCCGGCTCTAAGTACAAGAATCCGCCATTTTCTTTCTAGCTGGTGTTAGTGAACTCATAAGGTGGGTCCATTTTATCAGAGGTGTTCACTGAATTGCATTGCTATGTATACTGTAATGAAAAGTTTGTAAAATCGGCTGGAAACTTGGAATTCGCTCTCAGTAAACAGTCACATGTTTTTGGGGGGTACTTTAGCGAGGAGTACGTTATATTATTTAAATCACTGTTCCTCTGAATTTTGCGCGTTCGTCTGTTTAAGAGCGTTAAGCAATACATTTTGATAAGCACAAAACGGAAGTTAAAGCGCACTTCCTTTTTGTTTTAAAACCAAACCGAATCAAGATATGAAGTTTTTGCTCAGATACTGTGTAATACGAAAGTGTAGTTCTCGACACCAATAGAGGTACACAAACAAAGCGCCTGGATTAGGCAGCTAATACACGTGCCTGGCTCACGGTATCGGAGATTGGGAAGCACGAGTCGCGTGTTTTAGCTGTGTTTTGGTAAGCACACACAGTGTTAGCACATGGTTACCTAGCATTAAGGGATACGTGCTAAACAACCTATACATGTTATTTGTTTATTCTTCCAACATTGTAATAGCCAATGAATGAAAATAAATCCCTGGGAAAATAAGCTGGGGTCCATACGCCACCAACACTATATTTTAGGGGTAATTTAATGTTTGTAATCTTTAGGATGGAGGCAACAATACAAAGTACTATCAAACATTGTAAATAAAGTTGAAAAAATTGCAGTGAGACAGACAGTTTGTTTTATTGATTATAACTCGTAATACTACATCAAACATTTTAATTTAAAAGCAAGTTCTTGTTGATGTTTACAGAAATCTGTTGAAAGTTTACCTTCTGGATAGTAAGAAAATGCTCTGAAGTAACGGGTATTCCTTACTTTATGTACCAAAAAACATTTTTTCTAAGTAAGTACAACATCGGACAGGGCTAAATGAGCGCTGACGGAGGGTGCTGAAACTGCCCAGCAGGAAACCTGAACAGTCGCAGAACCAACCTCTGCACCACAAACATATCTCTTGCAGACGATGGTAATAATTGTAAGAAGCAAACTAGCTTTACTGCTTATTGTGAAAATGTATATTATAGTCCGTCCAGATTTTAAGTAAGAGTTTGCCTACCCAGTGCATCCCACATCCCCAGTGTAAGGTCATTCTGAGGCAGTATTACAGTGCACATTGTGCAATTTTCACAATCTAGGTGGACAAAAAACAATTTGACTTCTTTATAGTGGCAGATTTGAGCCTCATAATATGTTTAGAGCTGTGTTACGGACGCACCGAGGTATGCAGTTTATCGTTGAGACAGAAATGAGAGTCCAGCATTTCTGGACAGGGATTCCTATTTTAAAACCGATCAGTTTGCCATCCTGCATAACATACTAAGCGTTGTCGCTGTTTTTTGGGACACGCAAATATGTGTGCGCGTGTATCTGCGTTTTTAAAAAACTGTCCGATATTGCAACTGGAGCTTAGCACTGGTAAACCTAAAATGTTCGTATAAACATGTATCCGGAAAAAAATACCTAACCACTCGGCCACGCTGCGGTCGTAAGAAGCTTAATGGGAATGATTTATTAAATACCACGAATTTCCCCAACCTCCCTTCCCTCTCTTTTCACTGCCTTCTCCGTGTTTTAAGTATGCGAGGGCCACGCCAGCGAAAGGTGTTGTGCAGCATATGCGGAGAAAGTGCTTTCAAGAGAGAAAAGTTGCTAAGGGACAATCGAAATCCCCTGTCGAAAACTGTGTATGAGATATAGAGCATCGAAGTGATGAACCATGTACAGACTCTATTCTGCCTGCTGTCCTAACGTCATTGGCTATCCCTTATTCCATCTCTCTTGCTCTCATTCCAGTTATTTCCCGCATCCCTGAGTTTCGAGCTCTTCCTTTTCTCCATGGCCCTAATGACAGGCCCTTAAACACTACACTCGTTCCTTTTCTTCTTCCTTCCGCTAGATTCCATTCCAAAATCTATCTCGATAATCTATCTTCATTCATTCTTCTATGTTCATATTAAGTTGTTTATATCTTACATAGTCTAATATTGAGCTATTATTCATTTGTCTCTTATAACATTATTTCTTATTTTTTTCCAATTTTGATCATCTTGCTGAACTTATTAAAAGCCTATTTTCATCTATGAAAATTTTGAATCCAAATTTTTCTTAAACTTACATTTTTCAGCGCCATGTCTGACAGTAGTTTTCAGTATTGTATTATATATTTGTGTTTTATTCTTCCTAACTATATATCTGTTCCACAGGATGTTATAATTTTAGTTTTATTCATTCTGTTTGTCATTTTCTTGTCTATTTGTACCCCCCAGTACTCAAATTCTTCACATCCTCTAATATAACCTTTCTGTTCTTCCAGAATTAAATCTGCTTTCTGTTCCACGTCCCATATGAAGCTTTTTTTTTTTTTTTTTTTTTTTCCCTAAATTTATTTTCAGCCCCCATTTATCATATTCCTCTCGTAATTTTCCAACCATAAGTTCCATATCTTCACACTCTTGCGCAATTACTATCGCAAATAAGTGTATATAATTCATCTCCAATTAGTTCTCCCGTTCCTGAACATCTTTTGTTCCAATTTGATAATGCTTTATATCTTAAGTAATGTTGGCGATATTCTGCAACCCTGAAGGAGGCCTTTCGTTACTTTAATTTCTTCTGATACAACTTTACCACTTTTGATTTTAGACATAGGTTTTCTTGTACAAATTTTTTTGTATTAATTTTATTATTAATTTGACTTTCATATCCTCTAATACTTCCCACCACTTAAGTAAAGAGTAAGATCCTTTGACGATCTGCATATTTCAAATATTTGCTCAAAAATTTATCACTCCCTAGTTTCGATAAGCACATAAGTAATGTTTGTTTTGGTGTTAATTTTCTGGCTCAACTAATTCTCTCTCCCCCACTTACTAATTAAGTTAGATGGCACGTGCTCAGCAACGAGTCGTCATTATGTGCAAGGATTTCCAAGAATTCAGCACTTCCTTCGCGGCGAGTTTTTGTGTGTTGGCGAAATTGATTTTCGTCGTGGTTTGCAAGATTGTGAGGTTTTTGCCGGCGCCTCGTAGTGGCTGCTGGCGCCAGACGGGACGGGATGGGAGCAAGTGAGAGGAAGTGAACGCAGTTTCTCTTTGATAACAAATGTTCACTCAGCACCTGTCTCATTACTACTGCTCTAACAAAGGTAATTTCTTTACCGCCCCGCTGTTCCATATATACCTACTGTGGACATGAACGCTTGCTGCCAGAGCTGGTTTTATAACGTTTTGTCTAGCTTTTATTTTGTCTACTGATTCCATATACTGTATAGACGAAATATTGCATATCACCCAAAAATTCAATATCGACCTTTCACCGGAAATACACGTTTTGAGACTCTGAATGCAAAAGAAAAAAAGAATAAGTTTAGAAAAAGGACCACGCTAGCGCGCGCGCGCGTGTGTGAGAGAGAGAGATTATGCGTTTGTGGAAGAGTGTGTGTGAGAGAGAGTGTGTGCGAGAGTGTGAGAGAGTGTGTGTGTGTGAATGTGAAAGTGTGAGTGTGTGTGAGTGTGTGTGTGTGTGTGTGCGAGTGTGTGAATGTGTGAGTGTGAGTGAGTGTGAGTGTGCGAGAGTGCGTGAGGGTGTGCGAGAGTGCGTGAGAGTGTGCGAGAGTGCCTGAGAGTGTGCGAGAGTGCGTGAGGTTGTACGAGAGTGTGTGAGTGTGTGAGAGTGTCCGAGAGTGCGTGAGGGTATGCGAGAGTGTGCGAGAGTGCGTGAGTGTCCGAGAGTGCGTGAGGGTGTGCGAGAGTGCGTGAGAGTGTCCGAGAGTGCGTGAGGGTATGCGAGAGTGTGCGAGAGTGCGTGAGTGTCCGAGAGTGCGTGAGGATGTGTGAGAGTGCGTCAGTGTCCGAGAGTGCGTGAGGGTGTGCGAGAGTGCGTGAGGTTGTACGAGAGTGTGTGAGGGTGTGAGAGAGAGGGAAGGAAACTGAACAGCACAACAAATGGAAATATTGGTTAAATACCATAGTTGATTGCTGATAACTAGGAGCAATACTTGATATTTAAGTTCAGCATCTTCGCAGGATGTGACACTAACATTTTTATGATATCCCCCACCATATACTACTCTTCACATAGAAAACCTTCCGAAAATAATTTTCTCAAAAATAGCTCTATTTTAATTAAACTGCTTTATGTTTAAAGGTACCTTTATGTATAGACAGTTTTCTGGGGGAAAAATAAATGTTGGTTAACGACGTTGTCAAATGTCAAGATCATATCACCGCCGCTGGTGAGTCGGAATTTCATCCCACAGGAGTTTAACATGCCCATAAATTTACTGGTTGTCGCCATTGCTCTGGGTTGGGTTTGAACCCGCCACCTTGCAATCAGATGCCAGCGCCTAATCAACCGAGCCACCCAAACCGAATTGAATTGCATTTCCTGGAAATAGCTTCTGAAAATTTTTTGTATAATTGATCAATCACTAAAATAAACAAAATCTTATTACACAAAATCGATAGAACATAAGTTATGTGTTTTAACGAGATTTATCCCCACTCCCCTTTTCAGTGTACTATTTCCAAGATATTACTCCTTTTAGGTTTCAATTTTCAAATACTCATACTAGTTTTTCGTTTTTGTCTTGTGACCGTGCAAAGAACATGGAATTTCAAAATCACCTAATTCTTTAAAAACCCCACTCTCGCTTTACCTACTAACAATAGTCTATAACTAGAAAACTACTGCTGGAAAGTTTCAGGCAAATAAACATGACACAGTACTTACCTCACTTTTATTAAAAGTAAGATGGTAAAAAGCAAACAGCATATATTGTAACAAAAAATTCTATGAATCCCACTCCTGACACCATGTGACAAGTGAGTCCTGTTATTGTTCTATCACTTTATTGTATTCTAAAAAGTTTACAAGTACAGTTTTGTTCTCGTTAACACAGTCTTTCGAGCTATCGCAACTCGAAACTGTTCTTCTCATAACCTTGCTCAGTACTTTTAGTGCTTCTGTACTTACTCTGTCTCTCATACCCTAATTACGGCGTTAAGATCACCCGCGACGCTCGCTGAATCTTCTCACGACGGCCTCGCATTCACTCGCACATTGACCGACTCATGTTCCTAACTCAATTCTAAAACCCACTTCACTGTTCTTCTCAGGCTTCCTTATATACTGGGGATGACGTCAGACCTTTCTCGACTTCTACACACACTTGCACACGCGCGCACACGTACACACGCGCACGGGCACACGCACGCACACACACCGGGAATGAATCAGGTAGAAGTCTCGAGAATGTCACGTACACACAGCAGTCCTGTGAGGCAGCCTGGCCTTGAATGTCCTTGCCCGCTTGGCGGCACGACATTTTATTAGCCAATCATGTGATAAGTTTGAAAGATAGATATACTTGAAACAGAAGTATAATGTAGTTATAAAATGAAAAGTGCACAAGTGCACCTGTAATAATACCAAAAATATTTTTCCCAGGAATTACTCAAGGAATTGATCTAAAAGTTGGAGGTTCGTTATAGAATGTCACAAATGTAGTAAAATCAAATTAAGTGTATAAGAAATGGAGAGTTTCGAAGTTTTATAGGTAGGTCCCCTGAAATATCTGCTTAATTATGTAATTTGACATTTCGCAACCCAGTGCAGGAATGGTGTAGACTTCTTTTTAAGACAAAGCATACGATTTATTGGAATCACACGATATCTCTACTTCTTATAATTCACCTTCATACGTTCTACAATTTATTTGTAAAGCAGCTTGTTTTTCTGCTTCTTGTTAATTATATGTAGATGTTTCCCAAACTTGTTTCCTCACACTGTAACCACAGAGCACCCCAGAATGACAATCATATGTTTAAAAAGAAGCTTACTTCTATACATGCCAGAATATATTTGAATGACCAATGAGAAACGAAGAGTATGGACATGCCTTTAAAGAAGTGTTTAGATCGTAATATTACAGTTCCGAATAGAAAACTATTTCTAAAAGCATAAACCAACAAAAATATTGTTTAGCACAAATTATACACTTCAAAAAGTTCTGCACTTTTTCATTACTCTTTGGATTCTTAGGATCTCATAGTTACATTAAATTTAGTCAGAAAGGGAGTCTTCCCGACTATTCACAGGAAATTCACCGTGTCCATTTTACTCCTTATTTTACTGTGTGAAAAAGTGACATTTTAATCAATCGGGAGTTCCAACCTGGAAAACTGATGGAACCTGCCCTCTGCTCTGTCGTGACTCGTGATCCGGCCGTCATCTCTCCTCGCACCTCATCGCTGCCTCCGAGGGACACCCATTTAGGAGCACAAGCACGGAAGGTCTACTGAAGGTCGAACTACTAAACACCCCACTCACTTGGTCATACGTCATATTCTTAACGAACACGTTTGTAAGACAGAGGCTGCTCTCCCTTCTCCACACTTCTTACCATGAAATCTTCGAAACGGTGTTACGTCCAATAACTGTCTAGTATCAAATGTAGTCGAGTTTGCTAGGATTATCTATAGGCTTTTGGGTATTCCATTAATTAGTGTGAACAGTTAACCTTAGTTGCATAGTTGCTTTCCTGTGGCATCTGCTTGAGTAACTTCCTTCTAGATGGCATCGATTGCATAGGAGTAATTTGGGTCATAATGAGCATAAAACAGTAACGAAGGAAATCAAATACCCTGATGGTTGAGAGGTGGTATTAAGGGCGGCGCCGTGGTTCAGCGGTTAGAGCGTTCTACCACCTGGGTGGCCGGGTTCAATCCCAGGGACCCGCATGTGGTATTCGTGGTGGATGAAACGGCATCAGGGTTTCCACCAACAACTCCATCATCACCTTTCCAATCACCAATTTCGCTTGCATTTCACATCATCCTCTTCCTCACCCTCATACCTGGTGCTGGGCTGACCACTCGCTTCCAGGTCTTCACTCTGTCCGGTCCCTAGGTCGCTCTGCTCCCCGACAGGCATCTGGCCCTAGGCAACGCCTTTTAAGTCCTAGAGAGTGTAAGTCCTTCATGCGGGGAGGGTAATCAGATGAAGGTGGTTTTAGTCCTCAAAACTTCACTGATTTTTTGACTGACAGTAGTGACTTTAATATCTTCACATTAAGTGAACACAAATGCATTTACTGCACAACTATTTTTCATAATTTTGGCAATATTGATACTCTGGTTCTCTTTAGCAGATTAATGAAGTAATAAGCAATTGCGTAAATATATCTACAGAAATGTCCTTTATACGGTATAATAATGGCAAATAAAGGTGCATACATCTCATAATTTGCAGTTGTTAATTACTTTTGTTAAGTTTCTCATTTTTAAGTTCCAGTTGTGTTAAAATACAACTATGAAATTGTACATGCAGATAGTTATTTAGTCCCTATAGCTCTTGCTGTCAGAATTACAAATGTTCGCTTCTAACTACAGAATAGCCATTTAATTTCCTTTTCCTTTTTATTTTTCTTCCTCCTTTGAAACCGCTTCCAGTAAATAATGTATATAGTAACTTAGGTAACGTCCTCAATAAGAGCCAAGATATATCGTTTATATACCTGACTAAAGCTAATATTTCAGATTTGAAAGGCGTTACTAAGCGCCTACATGGGAAACTGATACTAAACAAACACCTAAATTTGACATGAAATGTTGCCTTCCAGGATTTATTACGCTCACGTGGTGTGCAAATAATCGATTTGGTTTTCGCTAAAGCTTGTTTCTATTTTCCATTGCATAACAGAAGTGCACATTCTAACGTCAAGGCAGCGTTCTGCGCAAGAACACGACATGCGCAGTGTGAAATCCCCAAATGTGCAGCGTTCTCCTTTTCCCTCAGCTGATGACAAACAGAATCATTCCGCCATTAGGGACAGATGGCAAGCTTTTGTTTCTTCGGCCTAGCAGAAAAAAGTGCAAAGTCTTACTATATGGTGAAGTTTTGAAGTAAAACCGAATTTAAAGACAGATCAATAGTTATTAAGAAATATTTTGTATCCAAATACAGCGTCGATAAATACACAGTTTGAATCCTTCGAAAATACTTCCCCAGACCATTAATTCAACAAACCTTAGTGAAAACGCAGCTGGTTTGATATCAAAGTTCTGCTTAAGTAATGCATTTTAATTATTTACCACCATCGCCACCGCCGCCACCACCACTAAAATAAAATAAAATAGGTGATAAACTGCATCCTTGTTTGAGTCCCTAATTTATTTTAATTTCTTCCGTTAAATTTCCATTTATTTCAATAACCATTCTATTATCTACGTATAAACTTTGCATCATTTTAATCAGATGCTCTGAATAACCTTTTGCTTTTAATATGTGACATAATTTATTCTGTTCTACTCGGTCGAAGGCTTTCTCAAAGCAAGGTGAGTCTCCAAATTAAATTATATTCTCTTTTCTATCATAAAGAATAAATACCTACAATGTCAACACATGGTCTTGCTTTCCTAAACCCATTCTGCTCTTCCATAATTTTAGTTCGATATTTTTAACAATTACATATTATTCGTGCATATATTTTAGATATCGTGTATAAAAGACTTACGCCTCTATAATTAATCATTTGTATCCCCTTTCTTGAAAATAGAGCCTACTTTGGCTATTTTCCATTCATTTGGGACCTTTTTACTTTCGCAACACATTTACTAAATGTAGAAGCGTTAGTGTGAGTAATATGCCTCCATCTTTGAATAATTGAACTTATAAACCATCTGTCCCTGCTATTCTTCGACTTCTTTAATGCATATTTTGTTCTTCAAGGGTCATAAGATCTACTGAGTCTTCAATTTGTTCATTTTCTAAGTGCATGCTTTCAGTTGAATTCAATCTTCTGAAACTTTTCCATGAAATTAATTGTCTCTCAATTTTCATACTACTCATGACTAACCCCATGAAAACACTCAAGAAGTACGATAAGAGAGGCATCAACAGGAGTTCTGCCACAAACGTTTGGAATGGATTCACCCACGAGTGTCTTGTTCCCTATTCACCTCCTGTACGCCTGTATGCACGACTTATTTACAGTTTCTCAAAAATCAGTTGCGTTAATTGATAATGTGCCTCTGGACATGATCCAACGAATGTGGTTTTTACACGATAGTGCGGCACTCATTTCAGCCGGATATTACGTAATTTGATTGGTAAAATTTCCTCATATATGGAATTCGTTGACTTGCTCAACATCCTGATTTGAATTCAATGGAGTTGTTCGTCTGGGGACATCTGGTACATACGACCCCTGTGCCAGAAATTGACACTGTAAGAGAATGTATCCACAATGGATTTGATTAAATATGAAATTGTCAATCGTAGCGTCAATGGATGTGAGAGATGTATTACATACCCTGTAATTTTTCTTAAACTGATTCCAAGTTGGTGTTTACTATAATTTTGTGACGCATAATCGTTTTAATGCCATTAAAAGTCAATCTTTTCTAAATATTGTGATCTGAATTCGCACTACTCTGCAGCAGTACATTTGTAAGAAAGCTTGGGTGAACGGCATCTGACGTCAGCAGAAGGAAACTAGTGTTGTGCGGCGGACTCAAGTTATGTACCGGCCTAAGCATCACGTCTCATACTAGAAATATTTTTGTATTTATAGCCGTGAATAGACAGTAATTCGCGACTTGTTTTGCTTATTCTATGTATCCTCTTCAATTTCGTACATCTGAGCATGATTTGGGTGCTTGATTACTTACTACTCTCGAGAAGCTCAACTTAAGACGCTTCCAAACATTAAAATTGCTCTAAAAAGCAATGTGTAATTGAAGCAGACCCTCCAAAGCGCGCGCTCAGTATTGCGATGAACATTAAAAATGTATAAGGCATTTCAAAATGGAAGTTTATAAAAGTGAGTCCCAGCTGTGTCGTAATACTTTAAACAAATGTTTTGTTTTTATTTTTTCAAAAGAAAAGCGACTTTGGAATTCCAGCAAAACAAGAACTTGAAGGAAATAATGTGGTTGGATGAAACTTGGGTAAACGCCGGCCATACCAGTCAAAGGACTGGACCGAGGGTACCTTTGAAAGTACCACAAGAGGTCCTATTATAATTGAGAGAGAGAGAGAGAGAGTGCGTGTGTGCGTGTGTGTGTTTCAACTGTATTTTGGGTACTCAGAATCAAAACTGAAGGCTCAAAGACGCAGTGATTTCATATTGTGAACCATTACTTTTGTTCTGAAAGTAGACGAATATAGATATCTGCATAAACCTGAACGCTTGCTTATATGTTCCAAGTACTGTCTGTTCACCAGCTCATGGCCTTAAGGGACTGAAGGGGAGATGAGACATTTCACGATAGTCTAAGCCGAGTTTTGTAAGCTTCGCAGATAACGTTGCTGCTGGTTAGCTTGCCAACTTACCTCAAATGTTATTCGCATTAAGTTTGCTCGCTAATATGTCTTAATTTCAGTTAAAAATTGAACGAGTCACAAGCATTATCTCAGTAGTAAAGGAAAAAGAAGTGCAGAGGTAGACAAGTGGTGCTGTGAAATTTGCTATGGTATTTTTATGCTTTATTTTAAGTCGCTTAACTGCAGAGGTCTTATTGTGACTGACATAGATTTAAATACATGTTACAATTTTGATTACAATGGATTACAATGTTTTAAATTACAATTTGGTTGACAAGTCAAATTTGTTTATATAATTATGGTAAGTTTTCTTCCTGGCCGATGGCGGATGTGACGATATCCTCTCTGTCTCTTCTTTAGATGTGGCTGGCACGATTGGTAGATTTGATGAACTGTATGAGGTTCCTCGTGTTTCTGGTTTCTGACAAAACTGCGTGGAATTCTAATGGACGGTTGTGTTTGGAATAAAGCGGGCATTCTGCTATTATGTGTCTGATGAACTGTCACATTACATTCTGTGCATTGTGGTGGTTCGGTCTTAGTGATTAGATATGAGTGTGTGAGTCTGGAGTGTTCTATCCTCACACGGGAGATTAAAATTTTCTCTGTTCTCTTGAGGAGAGCGATGGGGTATTGAGTTCTTGATTTTTTAATTATTTCCAATATTTTGATGTATTTTCTGATAACCATTTATGATGCCAGTGTTCATGTAGTTTAGTTCTTATATTCCTGATAACGTCTTGGTGAGGGGTAGCAATAGTTTTATCTGATACAGAGTGGTTTGTAGCTTCTTTCGCTACTTGATCTGCTGCTTCATTTCCTTTAATACCCCTATGATGGTAACCATGTCATTGCTACTTCTATATGAAAGGATTTGTTTGACTTTTTCCTTCTTTATGCAAATCTAACATGATTGTTGGGATATAAGGGTTCCAAGGGGGTGCTGTCTCTTTAGTGTCTATAATATGAACATGTGGAAGAATGAGGTTCAACTCTTTGAGGTATGTACTGGTTCTTTGACAAAAAGAGATCGAATGAGTGTGTGTTAAGAGGTAAGTATAACGACGTTTTCTTGGGTGAGATGAAGCCATAGACGACTTTCATATATTATTAAGCCTGTAAAAAATGGGACAGTCCTTTATTTACTTTCTCTTCTACGTATAGTAGAGGAAGTATTGTATTCCACCTAAAATTTCGATGTCGAAATTTCATTGGAAATATACGTATTGAGCCCCCTGAATTAAAAAAAGCATTTTTAGAAAAATATCCGATTGTATGCGTGCGCGTGCGTGCGTGCGAGTGCGTCTGTCAGTCTGTGGACAGCATAACTCAAGAACGAAAAGTCGGTTAAAAACTAAAGTTAGTAACTAAGCTTGGTCTTTCAAGAAAGCGACGCGAAGATTTTGAAGAAAAATGCTCCACCCTAAACTACCCTTTACATGGAAAATTTTTTATTTTCTTGAAGATGGCTCTAACGATTTTGATTAAATTGCCATATGTTTGAGATATATTTATGACAAATGAAATGTAGATATATATTGAATTCTCTGGCCCATGTAGTCCTATTTAGTGAGTGAGTGAGTGAGTGAGTGAGTGAGTGAGTGAGTGAGTGAGTGAGTGAGTGAGTGAGTGAGTGAGTGAGTGAGTGAGTGAGTGAGTGAGTGAGTGAGTGAGTGAGTGAGTGAGTGAGTGAGTGAGTGAGTGAGTGAGTGAGTGAGTGAGTGAGTGATTAGAGCCCGTCGACAACTAGGTCATTAGCGCCCGGTAACATCGTTATTCATTTTTTATATGTTAACCGTGCAAAGAGAACGTGATTTCAAAGCTTTAAAAGATTTGATTACTGTATTCCCATATTCCCGTTGCACCTACAAGAACATACGCAATAATTTGTACAAATGTTTATGTCAACTAACACGAAGAAGATAAAGGAATAAAAGTTTGTAAGAATGGTTAGTACAAGAGTAGAGAAAGTCATATGAGTGCAGCATCAGATTTTTATTTGTGTGTCCCTCGTCCCAAGAATTTTTGTTGGGATGTGAATAGATCCCGTATATTTCTGACACCGTTTTCCTGAATTTTTTAGTCTGTTTGTAGTTGATGTGCTGTGTTATTTGCGTGAACTTAAGCTATTATGCCTGAACGGAAATGCACCTCCTCTTCCAATTTAATGGAAAGACAAATTGTAATTATGAAGCTCACAGTAAAATTTGCAATGCCACATTTTCGATTGCACATGATAGGAACTCCGACATTGTTCAGCATGAGAAACCAAACTTTAACCGGCTTCTGCTGCTGTTGCAACAACTAAAATCAGCGACTTCTTCACCAAAATAATAATGGAGAACTTTGTTTCACACATCCTAAGAAAATCTTATTTTGTTTCTATTAAATATGAATTTAGAATTGTAATGTTAAGAGGATTTTCAATTAGTAGTGATCAGTTGACTACAACCTTTTCAGGCATTCCATATTTTAAAAAGGTGGGTTTATGCATTATCTTTTAAAAATCAGACAAGCAACATGTGCAGCTGAAATGGAAAGTAAATAGAACTGCAATGAGAAGGCTTATCAAGTACTTGTTTACAGAACTTATCGATACCGGAAGCCGGTTACATACGATTCAGCCATGATTAAATATAATCAATCAGCTTAAAGTATCTCAAGTTGCAAGCAAAACGGTCCAGAAGAAATATGTTGGATATCTCATAAGGTAGTAGGTGTTGGATGGATTTACAACTTGTTGGGTCACGTAACATCCAAGCTGATATAGGAGGCCATCCTTGAGCTGAAGATACTGACTGGATTGTCTTGTGGATTAAAGGTAGCATAAATACAGTTTTAATGTTTTTACTTTGCACTGGCAATATGTGTAGCATTGAGAAAATGCTGTCTTAGCTGTAAATGTATACTTAATAGTTGAAGGTCTATTTAATATCTATTATAAGATCTATAAATTACAGTTTAAAGTTTTCGACACTATTTTTCCCCAAACATATTTGTAGGCAAACCTTTTCATTGTACTTTCACATCTAGCTTGTTTTACTTAAGAAATTCAATAAATTTTATTCCAAGTCATGTACACAAAACACACAAGAAATAGAGGGCTATCAACAAGTTCCTCCGCATAATGCCGGTGCCCACCGCTCAAGATAACTTAGTGTCCTGTTTTCTACATTATCCTTCGTGAATTACGTACGTGAATCTATCATATATTTCATCTCGTGGAACTTTATAAATAACCATAGGCTCGCGGCAGTCAGTGCTGTCTCTAGGGGAATTTTGGTTACAGGAGACTGCGGAGCGACTTCTCGATAACCCTATTTAAAAACAAGGAACAGGATTTTCAACAAAGAGGCTAGGTACCATAAAGAAACCAATTTTTGAGGGTGAATACAATAAAGTTCGCCTAATTCGCAGTAAACAATAATTTAAAATCAAATTCTTTACACAATAAATTTTTAAAAATTTACGCATCTTATGATATATACTTCTGCTTTTAAAAAGAAGTTGCTTTCGTCATACCTTCGCTAATAAATGCCACCTCCTAATTTATTCGGGAAGATACATGAACCATAAATGACACCCTATCCGCAAGCACAGCTGCCAAAACAAAATGGGCTTTATGAACCCACTACAAGTAACTTCGCTTTGAAAATCTGCTACCTGAGGGAGCAGTGAAGGTCTTATATCTACATATCCACTGCTAATGGTACTTAAACAGGCTAAGCATTACTTCATGTACGGGCTTTACAATAGACTATTTTAATAGGTTTTAAGGCCCCCTGAATACAAAAGTAAAAAAGTACCTGTGTGTGTCTTTGTGAACAGCATAACTCAAAAGCGAAAAGTCGGTTAAAAACCAAAGTTGGTATTTAAGTTGAAGGATGCGACACGCAGATTTTGAAGAAAATTGCTCCATCGTACCCATCCTACCCCATACATAAAGAAAATTCTGTGAAAATGTTGATTTTCGCAAAAATGGCTAACGATTTTTATTAAAATTATGTATAAATATTTTTTTGGCAAATGGAATGCATATTTTGAATTTTCTGGCCATATCATCATGCAGTTTTGCTTACTCTTGATGGCTTTTGCATCACTGGTAATCCGTAAGAGATACACCAAATCTTATTCTACAACAAATGTAGAGCTCGTTAAAAAAATTACAGAATTTCCAAACGCATTTTTTGTGGAGTGGACCAATTTGGAGATATTCCTTTTTATTTGTGAGAGTTCTGTAACAGTTAGCTTTTCTCAAATGGGAGGTCGTTCACCTTTATCTCTTGGAGTGTAAAGAGAACGGAGTTTGAGTCATCATATTTCGATCAGCTTTAAAAAATTTGAGTATCACTGTATTCCTATTGCACGTTCAAGAAAATTAGTAATAATATAATTTGTACAAATGTTTATTTGTATTAACATGAAGCAGATATAGGAATAAGAGTTCTAAGAATGGTTAGCACAAGTCATGTGAGTGCGACATCAATTTTTTAGAAAATGAACCAAAATATTTAATTTTTTTTTATAACGAAGTTCGAAGTTATCCCCAATAATAATTTAAATTGATCGTTACTTTTCGGAACAAGCACTAGTCACCCTTGAGATTTTCGCAACAAAAGGCAAATAGTCTTGCCTCTTTTCGTTTTATTTGCTTCAAATGAAGAAACGAAGCCAGTCTTCATGAATATTGCCTAAGCTTACTAATTTTATTATACCGTTAAGGATAAAGAATATTAATCAGAATACTAACAATAAGAGAATATTGGAAGGACATTTGTATAAAGAGTGTGAAAGGCCGTTAAATTTTGCTCAGAGGCCTCTATCAGGCTTGGGCTTCTTTTAGTACCATAAATCTACGACATCGGGCCTCCTTTCCGAAAGTGTCATGTTAAGGATTTTTACGAAAGAAAAAATATATCGTCCTCCATCAGGATTGAATTCGCGACTTTGGGAACCAGAAGCCAACCTGTTACCACTAAGTCCACGGAGGACGACTTAGACTGTGTTGTATATTAAAGGCGGAAAGGGAAAGGTTATGTAGAGGTCAGTAAATAAAAGAAATCTCAAAGCCTCACTTTAGGAACGCTTGACGTCAGAAAGAGACATCGTAAGGATTACATAAGATAGCATAACAAACGTTACTGAGTTTATCACCGAGATTGATTGCAGATAAAACAGACACAATGTTCAGATTACGTACATACGTACAAGTGAAGCGGAAGGCAATGAATAACCCTAAGAACTGTAAATAATTAAAATTCCGTAAAAAACTACTGTTCATTAAGGCCTTTTTAATACTAAGAAAGCATCTCGTGAAAATTAACAATAAAGGATAAGGAATGTAATTTTTGCTCTGTAGTTAAAAGTGAATTAAAATGTATATACCTCCAAATGACGGTTTACATTTATTATCTTGAAATGTTCGTGTGTTTTAAAATTAGCTTCCTTATTATTTTAATCACTTATTACTTAAAAGGAACCAGTCCAAGTTTACAAATTTTTCAGGAGGTGGAAAAAAAACAATTTCCTGTTTATAATATTAAAGGGAACTGGTCCTTATGTCATCCTGTAGAGTCTCATAATTGGGATTATTTGTGTATAATTGTGCCTTATTTAGAATACATATTATATCGTGAACATGACGATTTTGGTAACGTGGACTTGTCCCCTTTTAGTAATAAATGAAGGAAACAAAAGAACTTAGGTTGCTTTATTAAATTATTTCAAAGTAAATAGCTTATAATGAATTAAGCAGCGGCTAAGCACAGTAAACATGACATTAGTCATTCTAGAGTAAGTCAATACAGAAAGGAAGTAACAGTTTCAATACTACACATCCGTCAATTTCTTCCGCAACTGTGGTTATACAATTAGATTATAAAATTCGTGAAACTGTGTATGTATTACCTATTTGAATATTTTCTCAACATTCGTTTTCTCATTGTTGAGAGGAACTTTTCCTACGTGCATTTGTAGTAGAAATTTCAATATTCTTTATGGATACGTTGCTTGACTTTGCTAAGGGAAGCTGTGGCTAATGACTCCGTTGATGTAGGTCCTGGCAACAATGTGTGCTTTTTTCTCTGAACTGTACTGAAAATACTGAAACTGCTGAGGAGCTGTCTCTACTAGTGTTTTTTTCCATTGTTTGAACTGAGATAACGGGCTTTTTGTAGAAAGGAATCCACCACTATTTAAAATCTAAACTATCACCTTTTTTTCACTGCAAAACCTTAAAACGAACAAGGTGACTGGATCCAGTGATAAGGGACATATATTGATCTGGAATATAAACTCGGTCGCAAGTTCCTAAATTCCTTTTTACAACACCGAAGTCCCGGTCAGATGGAAGATAGGAGTGTCCTCTAGTTGGAAAATAATGATATATTGTTTCAAATAACGAAAGTAAGGACCAAATATTCACCTCGGTCTTTGCACAGGTGTTCAGGCGATGCTTACTATACTTACTATCTGAGAAAAGCAACTATTTGAAATTTCGAACAAATAGCAAGGAAAATCTCACAAATTGTTATATTTTTATGAAAAATGAAATGTATTTTGAATTTTCTGGCTATAGCCTATGTAGTCCTGCTTGCTCTTTATGACTTTTGCTGGTGGAGTGAACCATTTCGGAGATATTCGTTGTTATTTGTATGAGTTTTACAGTTCTACTAGAGTACTGCACTTTCACCCATTTTCTCGTATTATTTTGTTAGTTTCGGTATCGAAACAAGACGCTCGCAAACCTGCTTCTCCAGAAGGTTATCTTTTAGGGCTGGTGCGGTCCTGCTAGTCTGTCGGTATTGACGGCTGGTGTTTACGGCACAGTGCAATGACCTTGTCCTGCTGTCGTAGCGCTATATATGGATGATTACCTTATGTTTTCGGCGTAGGTATCTTTCCAGGTCGTAATTCGGTTCATAAACTGTGTTAACAAAACAAATCATTAACTCAATATTGTGGTTTCGCTCCAACTTGTCTCTCTTAATAGCACGAACTAGTGAAATATGTCGATGAAATAAACAGATTTGAATTCCACTGGCTTTAGTAAATATTACAAAATTTATTTCCATTCTATTCGTTATTAAGTGAAATTATAATAATAGGTACATATTACTTGGTAACTAAATAACAATACATACCTGCTATAAATGCTAATAACATAAAGAATTTTAATTTGATAAACAATGAGCATATTTTATTTTAAGATCAAAATAAATCTTATGCATATGGCTTCTGTATATTATAGCTTTCTCGACTTTCTTTTTGTCAGTTTATTCAGTAACAAATTGCACTACAAATAGTCCAACCTGGACTTGGAATTCTGTCTCACATCTGCTTCTTGCCTTTCTACTAATACGTAAACACCAGAAGCAAGTTTCTCTTCCAGTTCTTCACTTTTAATGCTTTAACTACGGTATTTATCATTTTAATCTTGTTTTTGACTTCACGTTTTAACTACATGAGGTTGTGACTGTTCTAGACTATATAATTTGACTTTGGGCCCAAATGATCTAGTTGTCGTAGGGCTACACGCGCACCCACACACGTATATGCATGTGTGTGTGTGTGTGTGTGTGTGTGTGTGTGTGTGTGTGCGCGCGCGCGCGCGTGTGTGTACCTGAATAGACCGAGCGGGATGGCTCAGGCGGCAGCGTCTGTGGCCCGCATTCGGTAGGTCGTGGGTTCGGCCCCCGTGGCCGACTTTCCTGGAAATGGGTTTTTTTGGTTTTTTCGGAGGTTTCTCCGGGTCGCCAAACGAAGGTTGGGAAGGATTTCCACATCCTCCGAATTTCCTGTCCGCCATTTTATTACATTAATAATCGTATTTCACCCTTCATCCTGTTAGGCTTCTTTCAGGGGGCGCTAGTTAAGCATATTAAACGTAAACAATTCAGCTGAAATTGTTACCAGTATCTCACGTTGAAAAAGTTGACAAATTCAATAACATATATAGAAATTTTTCTCTTAAACTAAAACTTAAACTTAAGACTTGACAGCGATACAATAAACCTTATGTTTGCCTAATATTACCATATCAAAAGTTATTAATTATGAATAAAAAAGAATAGCTTGACTTTGGCATAGCTCGATAAAATCGTTTGCACTATATGTTGTATGTTCCGAGTATAAGGTCAAAGCAAATAGAAGAAAATTGTGGCTTTTGGATGTTCTCGGATAATCGCAAAAATGTGAGGTTCTGTTAAATTAGGTTTTGAATGTCCCCTTAATGGTTTTCTGTAACAATTACGTTTATTGGCCGTAAGATGCCACATGAACAAAGTTTTGCGCTGAATAGAACCTGTGATGAGCTACTCGCGTTGCTATGGAAACCAAGGCCGGTGAAAGATGGCCGCCCAACAGCAGCAGCAGCAGCGCCGCGCCGCGACGCGACGGTGTTCAGCAGATGCAATAGCCAATATCAATACGCTGGCGAGTGAGTGGGAGTAATGAAGGAACAGTGCGCCTTGGTGGAAGCAGCGGCCGAGATCTCTGCCTCAAACAGCTGATCAACTGGGTTGCTATGGTGCAACAGTAAGTAACATTTATTTCTACTCTTGGCAATAAATGAGAGCTATAGCACTCACAACCAAGGACTTATTAAAGGCCATTTCGTAGAGCAGAGTAGCAAATCAACGGGGGAAACATTCCCTAACGAAATATACAGTAATAAACAGCATAATAAATAAATATAGTAAACAAGTAAATATAAATACTGTTTCTTCATTTTGGATCTATAACAGCACTTAACCAGCAGGAGCACAATTAATTATAAATGTTTTACTGCTTCTAGGAAATAAATTATTTTCTAATGTTAATATATAAAACACCCCCTCTAAACACGCATAGATAATTCTAAAATTTTATTAATAGATATCTATTATCGAACATAAATATTTCATGCAGAGCTTTCTGTTGCCACAGGTATATTTTGTTAGCAAATTAATGTAAACATTAAGAAACTAGATGAACGTGCCTTAATATCGTTTACCTAAACAGGAATGTTCGATGTTTAATTAGTTCCTTTCTTATTTAAGTGGGCAGTTAGTTAAAGCTGCTATCAAATTTCAATATTGGACTTTTGTATTCTTGTTCCCCCTCCCCCTCCAAATAAGACAACAGAAATCTGAAAATCCTACTCTTATTAAGGAAACTTGAACATGTATCGCTTGATCTCGATATAAAATCGATAATTTATTTAGAAAGAAGAAAATTCTGAATCCTATATTTCCAAAGGAGGTGTATGCAGTTACCAAACGTGACTATATAGCAATATTCAGAGTGTATATACAATACCAAAACCTAAGTTTAGTTATTGCAAATTACGTTCACAAGGAAATAATTAGTTAACAGAAACTATGTTCCACATACAGATACTATTTCAGTACATTGCCAGAGTAGGTATTGTTATAAAACTGAATTATACATAAGTTGCTTCATCGCCAACTTCATTCTCATCTACATGTCTTGGAATAATTAGAAGTCCTCGTAGCGTGGCTCTGCAAACAGGATGAGCTAACTTTATGACATTGACAGGAAAGATGCCTAAGCGTATAAGAAACAAACGAACGAGCATTTGCTGCCGAAGAATACCTACTGCTTAAAACATTGCTATATTTATAGAGGAGAAAACCGAATGTTTCTGATAAGATTAATGCCACATAAAATGTTATTGCATACAAGTTACATATTTTAAGCGGAAAAGCATTTTCTGTGTATTAAGATTTGTAAATTTCTCTCGATTTCCGAGATTTTTTGGAGGTTTCTCCGGGTCGCCAAGCGAATGCTGGAAAGGATTTCCTATCCCTCCATTTCGTTACATTAATAATCTTATTTCACCTTTCATTCCGTTAGGCTTCTTTCAGGATTGGAAGCGTCGGCGAGCGTCGCGGCAGCAGCGCAGCAGGGGGAACACATGCGCTCTGGAAATCTCATCCCCGAATTGGCAGGCGAGCCTACTCGTTCCCGGTTCCCCATGGGATGATACAAGCCCAAGGGGGGAAGGGAGCTAAGCCAGCCTCCACCGGGATGCTTCTGATTGGAGAAATGTAGGGACCCTGTCACCGGCTCAGTCGTGGAAACGTTCCGGCCGCCCCTAAGGTCCATTCGCCTCACCCATCCTCTCCCAGGGGGCGTTGGTATAAAAGATCGCCTTTCGGTGGAGGTGCTAAGTCCCCCTCAGCAAGTTATAATTAGAGCCCGGATTTATATGCACTATAAAATATGAATGTATGCATGCATCAATGCACTAAAAACCTGCTAAATATGCTCTAAAAACTTCAAAATATGCACAAAGAATACAATACGTTATTTTAACTTTTTCATGTTTATTAATAGTGATGAATTAATCAAATTGTAAGTTCATTCTTAAACCAAGTTATTAAATTTTTTTATTATCTGTTACTTAAATCTCTGAATATATTTTGGCATAAAATTAAGTACTTAAATGAAATTTCAACTTTCAGATATTAATTTTGATGAAACAATGGAACAGTAAATTTATTCTTAATATTACTTCACACGAAGTCACTGGACAGTACTAAAAAGAAGCTGTCAATTGCAGAATAAACATTAAGTTGCTTTTTAGATTCTCCTTGTAGCACCTTATTCACATCCACATCTGGATTCCTTGCTTCAATTTTCTGAATTTTATTACGAAGAGACTTTCCTATTTTCCTGGAATGTCTCCGGCGACAGCCGTTTCGTATACCTGCAGTGCAGAAGATAGAGGGATCCCTGTTACCTCCAAACACTTGATTGTGGCTGGGAGTTACTAAAATAGGCCTTAATAAACCCTAATTTGCTCTGGAGGCGCTTCTCATTGCAGGCACTACCTGCATTAGGGATACTTGCTGCTTCATGTGTGTCCATCACGTGGAGCACCCTTTTCACATCTTCTAAATGGCCATATCCATCTCGTGAGGGTTGACTCTGGAGGTAAACGAATGCCTTGCATCATATCAGTAAACAACTTCACTCTTGATGGCGCTTTAACAAACACTTTTTTCACAGAGGAAATTAAGGCATCTAATTCTGGAAAATTCGCTCGTATTTCCTCTGCCAGCTGGTGAAGAGCATGCGCTAAACAAGTCACATGAACTGCCTTAGGATAAAATACCTGCAAAGCTTTAGCAGCCTTAATTATGTATGTTGCTGCACCTGTAACGACCACCAAGAGTTTTTCTTCATTTTCCTTAGTCGGCCACAAAACACGTAACGCATCACGAACAACCCTAGCAATCGTTGAATGGTTTGTTTCTACCCTGGACACAATGAGATAGGGTGTTCCTGGTTCAGATTCCGTCGTTTCTCCACCTTGGCAATAAATCTCCCACATGAGTCGATTGTTTCATCTACAGACAACCACAAGTTTCAACCGCCGATATCCTCTCTCATTTCTTGTATTACCTCAAAAGAATTATGTTATTGAAAATTAGTAAAAATTAGGGGTGCAATTTGGGGTACCACATTTTGGAGGATAAAATTTAAGGGAATACACTAATGACGTTGCTGTTTTCTAAACTATCCATCCAATCTAGCTTAAATTTTAATTTCATGTCCGTATTGTAGATACATAAAGATGTTTTAAATTTCAGTCCAATATCTTCATTAATTTTCAAGTTATTCATTTTCAAAAGTACAATTTTAAGCTGTATAGGCAAAATGTCCCACAAAATGCAATTTGCAAGGTCATTTGAAAACCATCATTGCGATCCTGAAACATCCGCTGGGTCAAAAATAAAGTTGGATTCAGAAGCTTTTTTTGACATTTTTCAGACTTTGGGCAATTTTCACTGGCGCACTCCCTTAAAGCTTTTATCATAAACTAAACTAAATCGAACTTAGTGGCGCTATAGGCTGTACATAATTTTGTTTCCATTTTAAAATAATTTTGTATGCTACACTTAAAAGTTTTAAATAATTGACACGTTTTTACAGAGCTCAAACTATTGGAGTGGGGGAGAGGAGATTGTTGACACCGAAACTAATTTCATTAAATAAATGTTTAAACTTACCTCTTCATGAAGTTTGCCAAGGTAGCATTTCCTTATTGTTGATTCATCAGGAACTTTTCGCCCAGAATACTTCACCAGCAACGTCCGAAATTCTGCATTATTTAACTTATCCAAAGGTATGTTGGCTGAAACCAATGTTCTGCAGATATCTTTCGAAAAATGATCATTAACCTCATTTCCACTTCTGCTTGCAGAAAGTTCTGCTGGTAAAGTTGTTTGTTTCTTGGAGATATTTTTATTAACAGCGCTTCTATGAGCAGCTGTTTGTAAATGTTGTGTAATCTGGAACTTTTTGTCACAGGTCGCCTATAACAATGGTACAAAATAATGTGAGTTTTCAAATTAAACAGAAACAATCACTAACTCGAAAATCACTTTGAGTTTTAAAATATCGTAAACATACCAAAATAAAACTTGACTTGGGAGAGTACTATATTCCCATGTGTTGTTAGAGTAGAATCTCCTTCAGTCCACTGTCGAAGCAAATGCGCTTTACTCATCTTCTTCGGCATTGTAATTAAATTATTGTCTCCTCACACTTCAGAAATTATGAGTATCACCACAGTAATTACAAATCTAAAAGCTACCTTTTAATCCTTGTAAATGTTATTGTTGCGGCAGACAGCTTTGCTTGTAACAATACAAACAGTATCGAGTTGTGCTGCGATGGCGGTACCGAACTTCAAAGACTTGCGGCATGATTGTTGAACGCTATTTAGCTTAAGCCGTTGGTCGGCACATTTTATATTGTATCAAGAGCCGCTCATTGTTGATAGGTTCTCATTTATCGGCACCCTTTTATGGATAGATTCGTCCTTCTACACCAACAGAAGAATAAAAGAGAGAATTTATTTGTTTGGCTTTTTCTTTTGTTCTTAAAATAGAAGTATTTCAAGAATGAGTGCCGAAAATTAAAATATATGCAGAATATGGTCAAATATGCACTAACCCCTTATATATGCATTTATAAACTTCCATATCTAATTAATCCCTTACAACATGGAACGAATTTATTCCATGCGTGTATATGTTTAACTCCCAAGGAATAAAACATGCAAATATGCAAAACTCCGGGCTCTAACTTATAATTGTCATATTTATTGTTCAGGAATGAAGGGGTGAGAATATGCGAGTTACCTAGCTAAAATTAGGATAATGTAGTTTTGACTCGTAAACTGTGGCAAAGCTACAGATTAGGTGCCACAGTCGGTTTCTCCATTTTTCTTTGTTATCGGATTCGGTTTTAGGAACTAAAAGTGTTTTCAACCTGATCAGACACAATATCCACTACAGCAGAGTTAATAATGGGGAAGTTCCAAAAATATTCATACTTACATTACTTACTCACAAAAGTGTATATGAGTACAACAATTAATGTGAATTAATTAACATAAGTTTTATATTCCGTAAATTCGACATTCCAAAGTTTACACATTAGTTTATCGACTTTCAAGCGGACTTTTCAAGGGCCTATAGGCCCCATATGTGCATGCAATTGCATATCGTGCGATAAGAGCGGCGCGATCTGAAAAACCATTTACTTTAATGGGAGAATTTATATCATGCGACGCATTTTTTGTCGCAAAGCATGAAAAACATGTCGCATTGTCTTTCAGGCTGCACTATACATACATATACAATGCGACGGTCGCATGGCCTCAATATACACTGACGTACTTACATGGATGGGCCCATTTATGCATGTCGCATTGCCAATGCGACAACGTGAGCGAAAACATTGAGTCAGTGTTGCCACTCTGGGAAACCTAGAGAGAAAGTGACACCTTGCTTCAAAACACACTTGATGAGCATGGGACTTTGCGAAGTCACCGATATTGCATTAAGAGCTTTTCTATGGACATTCTCTATTATTTAAACGATCATATAACGATAAAAACTACATCTATTACTCGTAGCAATGCATCATGTCTGTTTCTCACGCTTGCTGTGTGAACTGTCATTTATTTTTCGAACAAAAATGCATCACAGTGAGACAGACATCGTTTCTTTTTTATGTGCAATTCCATTGGATATAAAAAGTTTTGTCAAAAACGTTGCACCTTGGACACCGATCTTTAGCCTGTATTCTAATAACAAAACTATTATTAGTATTGCAATCAAACGCAATTAACTGTACTATTGTATGCAATAAAATTATATTGTTGTTTATTATATTTATTAAACTTGTTTATAATGGAAAAATATAATTAAATTAGAATTAAAACTAAATCGGAATAAAATGTTAAATACTTTATTATATGTAGATGATGTGGTTTTAATACAATAAACGAAGGATAAACTACAATATGCATTACACCACTTGATCCAGATATGCCAGCAATACGACTTTAAAATATCAACAGAAAAATCTAAGATAATGGCCTTTTGGAGAAAACAGCATATAAAGTCAAAAGAACTTCAGAAAATAAACCATGCATACAACATACAACTGTGCATACAACTTTGAGAAATAAAACAAGAGAAAAGAGGTTAAAGTTGTATAAAACAATGGTGCTCCCTATACTACTCCATGGAAGTGAGACATGGTTCTGACGAAGAAAATGAGAAGCCAAATACAAAGTGCAGAGATGAGCTTTTTAACGAAAACAAAGGGATGCACTAGGTTATATAAAATAAAGTGTAAGAAATGAATCCAATATAGACTCAATAAATAAGAAAATTGAAAATTACTAAAAGAAATGGAAAGAATGTCAAACAAGAATGCCTAAGATTACATCCCAGTATCAACCAAAAGGTGATATGTTGGTAAACTCAAAAAGAGCAATTATTGTGAGACGGAATGGGCACTCTGCCCACACTGTGAAGTAAACAAGTATTACGTGTATGCTGTTCATTTCTCTTCTCAGGTTTAACCACCAGTTAGTTCATAACGGACGATGGATGAAATTAGTGAAGTTATACTCAAATGAACCTGGAGTCCACAGAGTTACCAGACATTCATCTTTCGGGATAACGGATAGCACACTCTAGCCGAGATTGGAACTGAGAACCTCGTGAATGTGAGGCAGATATACCGCAGAGATGGACTTGTGATGTTTTGTATGAATAACTTTCTTTTACCACTTCAAAGTTTATCTTAGGATAAGTAGACTCGTCGTTCTACAAATTACAACACACACACACACAGCTATTACACAACTTTACTTACTCCACCATGGACAGGTAGGTTTCCCAACAACGCACGATGCAACACGTCGTATGCATAAATAGGCCATTAAAAATTCTGCGACGTCGCATCACTCCTTGTCGCACGCCATGAAATCGCATGCATAATGGTGTTAGCTAGCAATTTTGTACCTCGAACCAGCACGTTCTTAGCTAAAACAACAATGCCTAGATCAGGGAGACAGGCGATTCCATGGTCGTTTCTACGTCATACCTTGCATTTTCCGGAAATGTCCTCAGAAGACTTCCTTCTGGATGATTTTTGCAGAAGTGGTAAACAGCAAGACCTCACTAAATGCAAAATGTGCATCTCGTTAAACATACAATTTATCAAATACTTCGTTTGTTTTGAGTGAACCATTTCCAAGATTATTTCTTTCAATTTACCAATAGTTATACTTTTGCAAATAGAAATACGCTATTCGTTTTTTGTATCTTTTGGCTTTGCAAGGAGAACGGGATTTTAAAGTCATCGTATAGCAGCCAGCTCTTAAAACATTTCACTACCACTTAAAGCCATATTCCGCTTCTGCCTACAAGAAAATTAAAAATAACATACTTTCTGAAAATGCTTATGCCGATTAAAAGAAGTACCTCGATAGAGAAATAAGCATTTGCAAGAATAGTGTATATAATATCAATATAGCTCTACATATATTTGTGAAGAGAGTTTCTCCAAATTGAACTATATTAAAACTCTATCGCAATATGTTACGCGACGATCACTTGGTGTATCTTCTTCGACTTTGTCGCCACTTGTTAAACGTAAGCAGTACCAAATAAGTCGCTAATGAACAGAGATTGCATAGGATTTGAAAGTGCTTTCGTAAATCAAACGGAACCTATATGTAACCAACCCGCCACTGCAACACAATGCACGGCTGGGGATTAAAGAGGGGCAAGGTCCGCGCATACTAGAAGGAGGTAACCCCAAACTCCCCTCTTAGGCTGGACATCGATGATCTAAAAGTTTCATTTTCCCTATACCATTCCTTTTTAAGTTTCTGAACTTAATGTCAAATACAACTTCTTAAAGCTCTGTACTTTGAATGGTTCCCAACCCCAAACTACTTTTTACATGGACATTTTTCTCATATTCGACGTCAATTTCAATTCCCCTATTCAACGCAACAGCCCTACCGACTACTCTCTTGTTTTTGTGCTGTATCTATGCTGTATCTAAATTCTGTGCAATTGTTCTGTTCTTGGAGGCGAGTATCTTAAATTAAAATTGCTGTAGATATTTCAGAACTCGGGTAAAACATGCCCCATGTCCCAGTTAATGTTATCGATTTTGCGTTTATTATTTTGTGAAATAGATAACCTCGTCTATGGAATACCAAAAATTTAAGAACACCCACTGATATTTTTAAATCTTCTCTTCGAAGAACACACAACGTTATGCATTATAATAAATTTATAATGTATTGCTTCAAACATTTTAGATGATAATAGTTTTACTTTTAGACATACTGTTCACACGATTCCTGTTCTCCTGCACGGTAAGTTTGTTCCAAGATCGGAATAATGCCTGTGCAACTTCTGGGTGGTTTTTCGGCCTGGGGCTTCAGATCTCATATGGATATAACTGCCATAGTTCTATCCGCCAGGGGCGGTGCAACCCTTGGCCTACCACTACGCTCCAGATCTGAAAATTTGCCACTTTTCCTATATTTTTTATTGTACGAGGGTTACCCAGTAAATAATGGCCCATATTTTTTTCTCTCCAAAAGTAGTCAAATTGAACTTTACATATCTGAAAGAATAATGTTTGTCTGGTTACTGTATTTTCAACATAGCAGCATTCAGTGGTACGATTTGCAGTGTGTACGATACACTCACTATAAAAAGTCATCGCTTCGGCTTCGTTGACTCATTCATTGTGGAATTGAATCATTGCCAACTAGAGCTAAAGGGCGTACGGAATAAGAAGGGACGCGACACGGAGCTAGACTAAGGTGGGCGAGAGCAAGTAGCCTATCCTAATCCTAGAGAGACAACGTTGTCCAGTTCGGTAACACGCGGCCTAGCGCAATATTTGTATTTTACTTTTCTCTTTGCGCTCAACAACTCCAGCACCGCTCATTATTATAAGGTATTCCATTGTAAAGAGCTGGAAATGTTGAAGCTGACTGTCCAAGAAACAATATTTTAAGTTGCCTGTAGCCCAAGATATCAGCAATTAAATAAACACTGCCGTCAGCATTAGCAAATGCCATGCATCTTGGTTGTTTATTAAGTCATCTCAAATCATCTTCTTCTCAAGGAGGAGATGCCTGCAGGAAAGGAAAAGGAGTTTATTGTTACGAGTCTTCCCAGTCTTACTCAAGATATATATTTACAATTATGTGTGTCTTAGAGTTAATATAACTCCGTTTGCTGGTAATAAACATGGCATTATCGAAACCTAGTGGCTTGCAGATGAGCAGTTCCACTTTTTTATGAGTTGGGCTCAGAAGAAATGCGTGCGAACACTGCATTTAAAAACAGTCGACTGCTAACAGCTGAGGCATGCAATGTAAGTGAACATTCAGTGAACTTCGTGATTTCACGTACCTATACGTTCTTTAAAGTAGGTATTGTATTTTAAGGGGGGCGATAGGTGAATTTTCGAAAATCCGAAGTGCTTTCCTGGGTGTTCTAAAATAAGTCATTCCTGGATTATGCGCGTTTTAAACCACAAATGCAAGTTATTTTATAAAAAATTATCCTCACGATGCAATGTTCACAATTTTTAAACAATACTTCACGTTTGTGTTCCTTATTGAACTGTAAAATAAGTTTCCTAAGAAATACAGTTTTAACTCATTGGGTTTTAAAAAATAAATGTGTTCAATTGTGGGGTTCGCTTTGAAAAAAATGTATATATACCAAATTTTGGTGAGCAACACAATTGCCTTATATTAATAACTGTATAGCAATAGCAATTTTTGTTGGCACATATTGGGAAAACTATTTCAGTAGTTTCACTCTGATAACTTACAAATTGCACCATAAGGAACATTTTAAATGCTGAAAAATGTTTAAAATACACAACGAGAGGAAAAAAAAATCACAAAATAGCGGCTGAACTTGTTATTGTGGAAACAGTAATTTTAAACTGTAAAGTTATTTATGTAAATAAAAGTTTGAAAATATAATACATCGATGGTTACAGTTCTCCTGCTAAGATTCAGAGGTACCTAGTTTAATTCTATTTCCTCAAATAGTCAGTAAATCGCTTCAAATAGCTAATTTATTCGCCTCTATTAAATTTATCAACCAACTTAATTGGTGTTGTCTATCTGCACACCGACACACCATGCCCTGGTTCACAACTTTAGTAGCCGGCAGTAGATTCATAGAAGGCCTAGATATGGAGACGGTATCAAAAGCGAAACGTCATCGTGGCGGGGCCCTAATGACCTAACTGTTGACGGGCCCCACGCACTCATTCACTCTCCAATCATGGCTTTAACGTTGCTAATATGTTTACCACGGTCCACGACTATTTAAAATGTATGTAAGATATACTGTATAGAAATGTATTCTGTAAGTTATGGTAGATCATTCATTAACTTATTCTCTAATGCTTATTTTGCTTATTTTCGTTTTTTGATGCCTTGTCAAAGAGAGTGAAACTGCTTCGAGATGTTTGCTATAATTAACATATATCATCAGAAGAATGTATTCGCAAATCTAATAGTACTGCATTTCATCTTTGCATTGCATCTTTCTTGTTCTCCTCTTCATGAAGTGGCGCAACTGACCTAGCTGTTGACGGGCCCTTAAACCCCACTCACTCACTCACTCACTCTCACTCACACACTCATACTCTCACTCACTCACTCACTCACTCACTCACTCACTCACTCAGGAAGAGAATCTGTTCCGCCCTCAAATCATCTTTCGCTTGATCGACCAATATATCTTCATATATGCCACGTTGAAAGTATAACGTATATTCCAGGTTACAAGTGAAATAGATTATACCTGTGTACAGTCTTTAATTAAAAAGTTGTAAATGTTAGACCTATCAAAAGCATTATACGGTATCCAGTTCACCCCCACTCTTTCTTTCTCTCCGCTAAACGGCGCATTAAGTAATTACTCGCACCTAATGATGGAGGTGAGCCTAACTGGAAGCGTATCAAAAGCGGTTTATGGCGGACTCATTACAATTTATCAGGTTCCCCCGGAAAACAAACACTAAAACTCAACAACCACAAATATATTCTGCAGTAACAAACTGGTTTTACATTAGGTTGCATTCGCCATGTACTAAAATGAATAGCGGACAATATATGTACGTACCTAAATATCAGTAGCTGGAGTTGATCAGTTTGTTTATAATGACTATTATTGTATTACTTCATTACACACTTGCTCATGCTGATTATGGAAAGGAAAGAGGATCAGAGAAATCGTAGTGTTTGTGACCTCGGCCGTTAAATTAAACAAAACTTCCCCAAAATACGAACGTTCACTTCAGTTACTAAGCTTGTATGTGTTAAATTAAAACCAATTTTACATATTAAAATTAAACTTTTAACCCGCAGGACACTAACAGCTTTATAAAACTCTGAAAATAGTAATTTGAATAACTGCTTATTTCAGTAATAAGCATATAAGTACGTTCTAAAAGTATCAACTTGAACAAACTGTAAATATGTGGACAAGAAACACCGAATTGAAAGAGAAGTTAAACTGGGGAAAATAACTTCTCCCGTTTGGTTCCACGTAAATATTGTAACATTACAAAACTTAGCAGAACGGTAAAGTTGCAATGGGCTTAGCCGAACAGGTTAAGATATCACGGTCAGAAAAGTCAAGATCCAAATTAATAAATTGGCGACTACGCCTAAACCGAAACTTACCAAAGTTGGCCCATTCAATCAGAAGAAGCTATCCTTCACAACTACCCCGATCGCAACACAAATCGGGCTGGGCAAAAACTGAAAGTAGCACAAAAGAGATGGAAAGAATGGGAAACTTGTATTTACATACATGCGCTCCTGGTGAAGAAACCGCAAACTATGTACCCTCGTGGACAAAAAAGTCATGTCTGGAATGCCAGTCTACTTCAACGGCAGAGATCAACTCCACGAGTACCAAATAGCTTACATTGTCAGCAAGTAGGTATGTCTTACTGTCATGTATGTATGTATTCATGTATTATGTATGTATGCGTTCCAGGCATGACTCACTCTTGTTTTGTCCACTGGTAGAAATTGCCGTGCCAATTGGCAGAGCAGAGAGAGCTCATTGTCAAAATACGCAGAACTTTCATAAAATTACCTAAAGGTGCAAAACAAAACACGAGGACAAAAGGTGTTCCCATGCACTAGTAATATAGGTATACGGAAATTTATTAACGTAGTGTTTTCCTTAAAATGTCAGGCTTTTCTTCACCCTAATTCAATATCCATACAATCAAATTTAATCTCTTTCCACATACATAGCATTTGACATACTTAATTCCTTTAGGTATTCTGTGAAAAAAATACTGTGTGTTGTCACACTCACACGACTTCCTACACCCATTGTAACTACAGATAACCCATTGTGCCTATTCTAGCCGTGTAAATTGTTATTCTTCTGCATACTTACTATATTTCTTTTTACTGGAAGTAATTTCAAATTAAGCAATACAGATTTAGTTCATGTGCGATTTGGAAACACACACACACACACACACACACACCTGTCCATATATTGTAGCAAATTTATCTTATTGAACCGCGTTCTACTTCTTTCCGTTGAACTGAGAAAACTTCCAAATATGACAACAAAGATTTGGACAACGGTAAATGCCGCACAGAAAGGTCATTTGAGTGAACTCTATATTGATGGTGCAGTAAGTTTAGTCTATCTCTGATTTAACAGTTATACAAAACTATAAACAATTTATTCAGATTAAAGAGGACTTTGCGACTATTCACAGAAATTCAAGACATGCATTTTTATTCGTGTAAATGTGAATCTTAAACATATACCTATTATGCTAAGCAGAATCGAAATATGCATTTTACGATCTTTGTGCCCAGGTTTGAGATGGAGGGAACAATTTTTGCACCGTCCATATATACGAGATAGAGATAACTATGTTTTCAGATAAAGTAAAGCATTTAGTTAAATACTTTAAAATTAAAATAATATAAATAAAGTGGTCTGTCTGTCGCAATCTGGTTTGGTTCACTGGTGATTTGCTTTCATCTTTGTTTACTAAGCGTTCTTATGAGCCACTTTTGGCGGCGTTGCCAAGTCCGAAGATTTTCCCCCAAAATTGAAGTTATTTATTTCCCGAGGGGGAAGTGCTTTAGTAGGGGAATTTTGAGGGAAACCCAGTGAAACAGCTGACGAGTTTTAAGGGAAATGCCGAACTCGTAGTGTGAAGTAAAACATATCTAAATCTGTATTTCATATTGAAGTGTGCTATAATTTTGCCTAAAAGGCTGATAAATCCTTCAAGAACCTATAGGTACGTTTAAATGTTTTAATGTTTAACGTCACAATACTGACAATACTACAGATAATATGTTTAGCGTGACAACAATTGCATATGCACATGTCACCCAGGGGTGTCAATTGTCCTGATTTATTCTTTTATGCCATATTGCACAATGTTTAATTTAATATTCTTTAGTTTATCTCTTCTTCTTGATAGCCAAGGTGTAAAATGCGCCTGAGGACAACAAAGCAAAGAGTTTAAAAGTCAATTGGGTCGCAGCCTCGTTTTCATAGTAATTAGTGACTATGAACCTCATGTGTTGCAAAATGGTTCCTTTGTTAAATAACATTACCGCTATACGTACGCATTATTGCAACTACGTGTCGCACTGTAATCTATAGTGGCGGTGACCGAAATTAGCAAACAATCGAAACGCAATTCAATAATAAACAGCTGCCGATTTTTAACAAGCCAAAGTTGGCAACATTAGTGTCAGCTGTAATTTTCTGTACGCACAATAATGTGTACAGTTGAAAGTATGCAGGCTGCGTGCACTATAGCGCTGGTATTCAAACATTTTTCTCCGCGCACCCCCAAGACAATATTCCATTCCACCCTCTACCCCTAGGCCTAGCCTAGCCCTAGAGTTATTCTTAATTCAAATTGCACATAAGCATATCTAAAATAGATAACTTATTTAATACCACACAAAGAAGGATTAAATTAAATTTTACGTACCGCCTAAGAAGTCTTCGCGTACCTCTGGGAGCACGCGTACCCCAGGTTGAATATCACTGTTCTATAGCATTGTTATCTTGTGAAACAAGACTCATAATTTTAGTATTTTTATTATCGAATAAGAAGTACAGATAAACGACTTCATCTGCAATCTTAAGAATTAATCTTTGTTTATTTTAGCATGTTATGAAGAAAATTTATATCACTAGCTTTAAAAAATGTGCATATAGCAATGACTATCTCAGAATTGTATGATTATGGTGGTTTATAAATTTTGAAACAGGAAGTGATTATTATTTCATTTAGCAGCATATTTTGTTTGGTTGTCATTAGAAAAATAAAATATAGCCGACCTACGTGTGTGGCGATTATGTCTGTCTCACATTCAAGAGGTCCCTAGTTGTAACCTCGGTTAGGTGAATTACCATTAAGACCTTTTTTTTTCTCAAGATTTTCCCATATCCTGAAAAGACGAATGCCAATTAACTTTAAGCCTTATGTACCCCGGACTCATTTGAGCATAAATTAACGCATTTATTTCATTCATACGAACTTATAGTTTTGTTATGTAACATTTTTTTTAAAAAAAAAGAAATATTTCGATTTCGTGCCCGATTTGAATTCTCTCTTTGAAGATTAAGATAATTATTAACTAATAATTAAGATGCCAACCTATTTTTTAAATATGAGCCAAGAATGTTATACAACATTTCATGACAATCGTTTGTCACTCTTTGTATGTAAGCCAAATTACTTTCTGAAAATCTTTATGGAAGTGTAGGAACTTCGAATTGTGAGCTAAATTGACCTTGTTTTGTGGCCAGTGAAGCCAAAAATAAAGTTATTTTTGGTAGCAACATTAATAATGTTGGAGTAATCTTTAAAATATGAGCCTTTTAAGTAATTTTGATATGTACTACTACGCTGCGGGAACTACAATTCTTTGACCTGGTGACCCTGAACTTTTGAGAAGTAGCTTGTACTTACAGAAACCTTAAGAAGTATTCCTAATATTAATACAGTATCTGAACTCTGAATAATGCAGTGGAAATAATGTGATGCGTAACACCTTTGTCTAATAAATGAGAAATTCTCATATATTGTATGTACTATGTATTGTAATCTTTATCAGAAACGATTCTTTTTTATATGTTAGTGTAGTAATACATTTTTGCTTATAAAATAATTTAAAAGTAAGCGTTAAGTCCTTAGTTACATAAAAAGTGCAGAAACATCTCTCTACATTTAACTGTGACAAAGGAGCGGGTTCTTGAGATGGAAAAAATTAAGAATCACAAACTTTCAAGCACATCCGTCAGATGAAGCACTTAATAAGAAAGCGTAAACATGCAACATAAAATACTGTGAAAACGGTTAATACTACGAGTAAATTAATTTGATGTAAGTTGCGTATTTTTATGAGCTTCAATTTTTCCTACAGTAAGCTTCGCCTATGTCCTATGCTATACTTTCCAGTTAAATTTGTACAAAATTCAGTCAGTAACTGCCCACAGAACATTAAAGATGTGCATTTTGTTATTTATAAAATATTATATTTTAATAAAATCATTTGGAAGGTTTTTGAGAAAATGAAAAACAAATATGAATGTTTCCATCCAAGCTAAGTAGGGTCTTGGAAACCTTCGCTTGGGATATATAAACAGTATCCAACTCAAAGTATGAAATAATGTATTTATCCGGCTTCTCGTTTTTGAGTTATGTTGTTCACACACACTATACGCACTTACCTACCCACACACACAGGGGCATGGACATCCGCGAAGTTTTTTGAAACTTGTTTGAGGGAGGGCAAGGCACTGCGAAACGTGCACATTAGCTTCCCAGCAGAGTTACTGCTCCCGACAAAGCGTAGTTGCACCGAGGCACCGAACTGGAGGAAAGCCAGCAGTTTTATTTTCAAATAAACACCATCAAGTGTTCTATTTTTATTTTGAATCCTTTCATGCACCTAATACCTAGAATTCAGGAATGGTGGACCAGCATCATTTTCTGTCGATGAGGTAAATAAATAACTATGGTTTAGTTACTTTAGGCTTAAATCTATCTCAAATCTTTAAGTTTTGCTTTAGTTTTACATTGTTCATTATTTAACTATAGTGAACAGAGGAAGCAGTACATTCCACCCATAAACTCGATTCTCCATATATATATAACCGTGATAATTTTTATTAAAATATAAAATCTTTGATATTTGAATGAGAAATATCTTGAATTGGTGGCGCCGTGTTCGAGTGGTTAGCGCGCTCGCCTACCACCTAGGCGGCCCGGGTTCGATCCTAGGGACCCGCATGTGGTATTCGTGGTGGACGAAGCGGCGTCAGGGCGGGTTTTCTCCGGGTGCTCCGGTTTCCCCCGCCATCTCATTCCACCGGTGTTCCATCTTCATTCCATGTGTCATCAGTGTCGCCGCCTGCGGTGCCGTAGTAGTAAAAGCGGGCGTTAAACACTACAACAACCCCCTCCTCTACAGAGGGAGGGTAATCAGAAAGACAAAAAGGTAAGAAAAATGTATATCTGGTCAAAACATACAATTTATGCAAAATAATTTTTGTGGTATTGACCATGTCCGAGATATTCTTTGTTATTCATTTGAATTTTCAAATACTCGTACTTTTTCTGGTGGTATGTGCCATTGCTTTTTCCCCTCATATTCATCCATAAAGCATAGAATTTCACGAAACGACACGCGTTTTAAAAATCTGACCATGTCTTTAGCCTACCTTTTATACCTACAATGCAGTGCGTAAATGTGCAATGAAGATAAAGGTTAAAGTGCAGACTACGTAAGAGCCGCTGCAAAAGGGCGGAGTACCACAGGTCCTTTCTGCTCCTAATGTGACTCCCGGGAGAGAGGGAGGGATGAGTAGACGTACACGAAGAGCGACCGAACGGGGTCCCTAACGTTTCCTGTTGAACGGGAGCCTGCTGGATTCAGCTGATTAGTCCGACCGATGCAGGGAAAACCTCTACAAAGCGCATTTCCACCGCCCAGCCACAACACGCTGAACACCGCGCCTGTTCCTTCAACCCTGAAACAGATGAAGGAAACAGTGATACAGTGATAACAAAAAATTGAGATCAGGAAAGTCGTGGTTGAAGCAAAAGCGTCTCGCATTCACCTATCGACCTGAGGGGAGAAGAGAAATCCATGTGAATGTAGCCCTGATAACTATTTTTCATTATGCGCACGCTGGGAAATCTGGTGCTCCTCTAGTTTTATGTTAATTATTGTATTATGCCACACATCCGCGTCTTAACAAGGACACGGCCGATGTCTGATTCATTCTTCCTGCGGTGTTGCCTTATACTTGACATTGAACAGTAAGCTTTAACAGACAGTAAAACTTCTTAAAATAGAGCAGTGCTCCCACTTGGACAGCACTCCTTAAAGCAAGCACTTGAAATGCAAGTGAGAACACCGCAATTAGCCTAGCCGCAGATACTCTGCTAATATCACACAAACAAGCATAATTTTAGATCTGCAAGTTCAATATCTAAAGACTACATACATTAGAAATGGAAATGATTAAAAAAACGTGCTAGCCGAGCTACATGACCATGAGTATGGGTGAAGTTTAGCGATGAAACAAATGCCGTGATTACCTACTGGAAAAATGAAACCAGTAAATTCGAAATGAGGCAGTGGACCACTGAAACAGCTTTATGCATCATAAGTACTAACATGAACTATTGCTATAAAAGTAATAGGAACTATGAAAGTAGAAGATAACAAGATAGAATAATGTGGTGTTAGTTTCACATGACTTTTTCTACCCATTCTCACCTATTTTAACATGGCTTCTACAAACTATAAATTATCATTTATACTCGACATTTTAAATGTTAAACATGGTATGATCATATTTACTGAAATTGCATTTTGCATGAGGTATTATTATTATTATTATTATTATTATTATTATTATTATTATTATTATTATTATTATTATTATTATTATTATTATTATTATTATTATTATTATTATTATTATTATTATTATTATTGTCGTTGTTATTGATATTCTTGTTATTGTTACTGTTATTACCATTATTGTTATTATTATTGTTATTACCATTATTGTTATTGTTATTTTTATTGTTGTATTATACCGATGAATCCCTGATAGAAAAGCACAAGCAGGTGGCGAGCTATATTGCAAGCGTTTTTGCTTTTACATTTCCACACAATCATTATGATGGAGTGCTTCCTTGATCCAATTGTTGTTCCAGATAAATACGTTCCAAGTTGTAGTTTTAAACGACTCAAGATCAGCCATCCAGGCAACAGCCTCCCCATTCCCATCAAACAATAAAATATTAGAGATTCTACACAGATTTTAAATTTTACAAAGCCAAAAAAAGAAATTTGTTTCCAATGGATCCCGATCCATTGTGGCATTATTGAAAATGAAAAAGCTGACTTCTTGGTCAAGAAAGGAATAAATATAAAACAAATGAATTCAACTGAAATTTCTTACAATTACATCAATGTTATATATACATAAACTCAGAAATCCATACGCGTTGGCAACATTTATGAAAAAGTACAAATAAGTCGTGGAAAACACTCTTGGAAAATACCAACGCGTACCAGGATCTCCAGGAAACTCAGCACTGGGCTCAATGAGTGGACATGACTGTCTGGCTGCCCACCTGTTGAAGATCAATATCTTCAATTCTCCAAGATGCATACAATGCAACGACCCACAGACATTAGAGAAACCACCTACTCCAATGTATCGCAATCTCAAAAATTAATATAAGTGTTCCAGTTCAACTATGTAGATATTGTTGGGAAGTCTGTAGAAATTGGAGAAAATCCAATTAGATGAGCATTAGCGATAACAATATTTTTTGTATAGTACTGTTTTGTGTCAATGTCCTAACATTTACCGTTTATACAAAATTATATACGTTTGTTTCATGTCAAGAGCAGTGAAAGAGTAGAGAAAAGGGTAGTTTAGTGCGAGGGATTTTCTATAACATCTTCGTGTTCCTTTCTTGAAAGATCCTGGACTTAGACCTGCGAAGGATTTTCTATAACATCTTCGTGTTCCTTTCTTGAAAGATCCTGGACTTAGACCGAATGTTAATTCGGTATGTATGCAATAATTCACTTTTCAGTTATGTTGCTCACATACACTCACGCGGAACTTGTTCTAAACATGCTTTTCTGGATTTAGGGGTCTCAAGATATAGGCAATATTTCCGTGATATCGTATATTTGGGTGGACTGTAATAGCTTCTTTACCAAGTAAGTGTTAAAACATACATTCTGGCCCTTGAAGCTAAGGAGAGAATCTGATGGGTGCGTTCACATGACTTTGTGTACTCTTGTACTAACCACTTACAAACTCTTATTCCTAAATCTTCTTCGTGTTAGTTGGGATAACATTTGCAGAAATTATCTTATTGATTATTTCCTTGTAGGTACAAGGGGAATATGGGAATAGAGTAGGCTGTGAGCGATAGTCAAATCTTTTAAAGCTTTGAGATTCCGTCCTCTTTGCAGATATAAAAAGAACTGACGAAACTTTAAGTATTCCAAAACTCACACAAATAACAAGAGATATCTCCGAAATGGTTCATTCTACAAAAAAAAATCTATTTGAACATTTGTGTGTTTCATCAAGATCTACATTTTTGTACAGTAAGATTTGGTCTATCTCTTACGTTTACCAGTTATCAAGCCATCCAGAGTAAACAGGACTACATAGGCTATAGCCAGAAAATTCAAAGTATATGCATTTCATTTGCCATACAAATATCTCAAACATATGACATTTTAATCAAAATCGCTACAGCCATTTTCGAAAAATTGTCCCTGTAAAGGGTAGTTTAAGGTGGAGGAATTTTCTTCAAAATCTTCATGTCGCATCCTTGTAAGATATTAAACTTAAATACCAACTTTTGGTTTAACAAACTTTTCGTTTTTGATTATGCTGTCCACAGACTGACATACTCTCTCTCTCTCTCTCACACACACACACACACACACACACACACACACACACACACACACACACACACAGATACGCGCGCGCATACACCTTTTTGTAAAAACGCTTTTTTTCGAACGCCTCAAAACATATTTCCGGTGAAATCTCAACATCAAATTTTTGAATGGAATACAATATTTTCTCTACCTACTGTACGTAGTAGAGAAAGTAGTAATTAATGAAGTAATTGTATGGAATATTACATTGCATATGATGGAACTTAAACCCTGTGAGGAAATTAGCGTGTCAAAAGGACAGACAAAATACGTAAGGAATATTTAAGAGTATTTGAACAATGAATATTGAAAAGAGGAAAAGAAAAGAAATGAAATTCATTAGAACATTGGAGGAAAAGCAACTGTTTAGTAAGAGATGCACTGGAAGGAAGTATTCCCAATAGCAAAAACATTCAAGGAAGGAGACATAAGATAAACAGTATTCATATAAGTAGTTCATCTGCAGAGACCAAAAGGAAAGAAAAACAGGGAATAACAGAGGTGGCTCGGCTTCCACTGAAGCACGTCTTTTGATAGAAAACTATGATTGAATTGTGGAATTGCCTGTGGGTTTGCTACTAAAGATTTGAATTGAGGCATTTTTCTGGTAGATGACTTATCAGTCGGTAACCTACTTTTCCGGAGTTCGTTTATAACTATATACCTTTATAAACTATTCTTACAGAACATGTTATCGAGACAAAGTTTGTAGAATTCATTTACGCTAAGATGTTTAAAGTTTGCAGAAATAGTTCACCCTAATTCATGTTATCGAGATAAAGGTTTTCAGAGTTACTTTCTTTACATATTTCGTTTAGGCATAAAGAGAGTGCAGGAAAATAAAGCGATAGTCGAAAGTTTAAAAGCGAGTCGTTCGTTCTATTATATCGCAAGAAACCGCTGAAAAATGACAAATGCATTGAAAAATTCAAACCAATAGCAGCGCATATCCCGGAAATGACTGATGACAAATGAAACTTATTTTGAATAAACTGTATGTCTTATAGATATCTAGGTACATGTTATGTGTAGTTATCTCATATAGTTTATCTGTTCCCTTCCGAATGAAAAGGTTATACCCAGAAAACTCAAAATATACGTTTTATTTCTCATGCAAATATATTTAATGTATGGCATTTTAATCTAAATCGCTAGAGTGCTTTTTGAAAAAGTAAACAATATTGATTGCATTTCCAATAATAGCGTAAAGGAATTTTCTTAAAAATTTCGTGTTACATCTTTGAAATAGAACGTTTGATATTTATCCTATTTATTTTTTGAGATTTGCTGTTCACAGAGGACTTGTTCCCTTTTGAAACCGTTATGGATATATAAATAAACCTGTTGGCAAGTACTTCTATTTCGGGACTGGAACTATTATGTTCTCTCTCTGTGTCTCTCTTTCTTTCTCCCTTCTTTCTTTTTCTCTGTCTTTCTTTTTTCTGTCTTTTCTTCTTTCTACCTCTATTTCTCGCCGCTGTCACCTCCATCCACATGTTTTATATTTTCCTCTTCTGATGGCAGTAAAATATAAAATCTTACGCATTTTAATCCTCTCTCATGTTCTGGGAACTATTTTTCAAATTCATATTCTCTAAGTAGGTGCTGAACAGGAAGGGAGATAAAGGTGTTTATGACGTACGCCTCTCTCTGTTCTAATTTCGTCTGATGACTCGTCTCTTACCCTCATCCAGATATTGGGTATAGATTCCGAGATTCAATTCGCAGATCGAATGTTTAACTTATTTATCAGATTAAACAAAAATGTTTTAATGTCGCTTCCAAATGCTTGTTATTAAAAAGAGTTTAGCGCATTTTCTTCATAAAGTCTTTGTTACTATCTAATTAAAAGCAATTCTATACAGATGAGATTAACTTGAAGCACATAGAGAAAACGAGTTTTATATGAATACGCCACACACTGCTTGTAAAAGAGACATGTGTTGCTAATTTCTTTATTAGCCATGGGAACAGTTATACCATAACGCGCGGCTTCAAAAGCACTTATAGGTAAAATATTTCCCAGAACTGGATAACGGTGATAAGATATCAGCGTGAGAAGGGTGTGATAATAACGCAGCATCTGTGGTTCCTGGATGTTTGTGTCCTCTTGTTGGCAGCCATTTATTTTTCCTTAATACGTATTTCTGTTGATTACTTCACGATGAAATGATGAGATAATGTTACGCAAGGCTAGCGTTTTGTGGCTTTTTCCCGCAGCTGTGATCTTGCAATGCATCCTTGGAGTCCTTGGGCGTAACTCGGACCACGGAAACAGCTGAGGGCACTGCAAAATTGTTTGTTCCGCTTGCTTTACGAACAATGGAAAAACGGGATGACTAACGTCGTGCATCCCACGTTTTAAAGCGTGTCGTTTCATACCTTTAAGCTCTTTGAATGTTACATACTTCTACTTTAAATATGGAGTAGATTTTTACCCTACACTTATTCTTTATTCAGAAACCCAGGATTTGCAGTTATTAATGCATTTGCCGATAAGGGAGCCTAAAACCATGTGTTATAATGTTTACAATTCCCTATTTAATGACTTCTGCGTATAACAGTAAAACCCCGCTTAATGTGAGGTCATTGGTCTAGCAGAAAGAATTCGAACTGAGTTCCGAATATAGCAATCGTTACCGCATTACAGTATTCGTTCCACCCACTCTGCGTCAAGTTTTCTGTGTCATGCCTATTGAAGATACTAACCAGTCTGAAAACATACTACCCTTAATGAGTAAAATGATAGGTCTACAGAGAAGCAAATATTGATATATTGTTCATTATCCTGTCCTCAAATGCCAGTGCAAATATCTGCACTTATATCCCTAACAGCCTGTATGTGTAATAACATGCGAGGGAACATAATGAAATTAGTTTTTACTTTTTCTACTACGTATAAGTAGGGGAAGTATATATTCGACCCAAAATTTCAATAACGAGATTTCAACCGGAAATGTATGTTTTGAGGCCTTCCGAATCCAAAAAAGGTTCGTGTGTGTGTGTGTGTGTGTGTGTGTGTGTGTGTGTGTGTGTGCGCGCGCGCGTGTATGTGTGTGAGTGGGCGCGTGTTTGGCTTTGAACAGCATAACTCAAAAACGAAAAATCGGTTAAAATCAAAGTTGGTATTTAAGTTTAATATCTTTCAAGAATGCCACACAAAGATTTTCAAGAAAATTCCTTCACCCCAAACAACCCTTTACATAGAACATTTTTCGAAAATTGTGATTTTTTTTTTCAAAAACGGCTTTAGCGATTATGATTAAAGTGCCATATGTTTAAAAAAAAGAAAAAGAAAATTAGAAAAAGGAGCGCGTGGTGCGTGAACAGCATAACTCAAAAACAAAAGGTCTATTAAAAACCAAAGCTGGTATTTAAAGTTAATGTTTTCCAAGAGTGCGACACAAAGATTTTGAAGAAAATTTATATCCCTAAACTACCCTTTATATGGAAAATTTTTTCCAAAATTTTGATTTTCTCAACAAAGTATAACGATTTTGATTAAAATGTCATATGTTTAAGACATTTCTATAGAAAATTAAATGATATTCTGAATTTTCTTGCTATAGCCCATGTAGTCCTGTTAGCTCTTGATGACTTACATAACTGGTAAATCGTAAGGGATAGACAAAGTCTTACTATACAAAAAATGTAGATTTTGTTAAAACATACGAGTTATGCCTCAATGCGCTTTTTATTTATTTATTCATTCATTCATTCACTCATTCAGTCACCACTCACTCACTCACTCACTCATCTATCTATCTATCTATCTATCTATCTATCTATCTATCTATCTATCTATCTATCTATCTATCTATCTATCTATCTATCTATCTATCTATCTATCTATCTATCTATCTATCTATCTATCTATCTATCTATCT